>CM062813.1:131231518-131514018 GCA_031772625.1 Pinus tabuliformis
TAGAAAATTTGATGAAAAGTTCTTGAAAATTAAAAACTATTGTACCCAAGGATTGTAGCCATTGGACTCCTAGTACAACATCAGCACCTCCCATTGGAATGGCATTGGGCTAGTCAATACATATTCTCCCATGGATAGCTTGATATTATGGCACTTTCCAGAGCAATTTATTGTTCCTCCATTTGCAATCATCACTTGACACTCTGGTGCTGGATATAGGAAGAAATTCAATTCTTTTGCTACCCTACAATGAACAAAATTGTGGGTGCTTCCTGAATCAATCAACACTATTACCTTTTTCTTCTTGATTTGTCCTTCTATCTTGATGGTTTGAGGAGTGGTAATTCCCACCAATGCATTACAAGATATGGTCGGATTTATTTGTTCTTCATCTAGGCTTTGTTCCTGGAGTATATCCTCTTCTTTTTACCTTTCTCACTCCTTTTCTTCTTCCTCTTCACAATCTATGTAGAATAATTTCTTCTCAACACACTTATGACCTTTAGTGTATTTGCTATCACAACTGTAACAAAGCCTTTTTGCTCTTTTTTCTTCCAATTGTTGTGGTGTCAACCTTATAGGTTGTGGAAGACTAGGGGCAACAACGCTTCTGTCTTTATAGTTGTGAGTGGTATGCTTCCTAGTTGTCATAATTTTGCTTTCTATTTTTCTTGCTAACCTGAATGCCTTTTCTAATGAATCAGGTTCCCAAAGGCGAACATCATGTTGGATATTATTCTTTAAAGACCCTGTGAACACATCAATCCTATGCTCCTCTAGAATATCTTTTACCCTTATGTTCAATTTTTGGAACTCCTCAATGTGCTCCATTATTGAACCCTTTTGTTTGAGACTTATCAATTGGCTAAAAAAAGTGTTACTTTTTGTATCCTCATAATGTGCTATCAATTCTTCTGTAAAAATTGCCCAAGTGATAAATTGTTTACGAGAGCAAAGCTATTGATACCATACAAACTGATTTGGTTCCAAATATAAAGTTGCCATATGTACCTTTTGTGTGTTTTGCACATTATTGAGATCGAAGAACTGCTCCATCTGTAATATCCATGTGGCGGGATCCTTGCCATCAAACTTCCTCATATCGATTTTTGGAATATGGTGAGTCTTCGATCCAACATTAGAGTCTATGATATCATGATTAACATTTCTTTTGTTCGCATCATGAGTTTCCTTTACTACCTTTTCACCATTAGTAAGTATTTCTTGTAGAAAATTTGTCAAATTTGTCTTCATATCTGTCATGCCTGTCTTCAAGTTTGTGTTCAAATCTATCTTCAATTCTTCCATGTCTATCTTCAAATCTGTCTTCCAATCATCCATCTTAGCTTCCACGCCCTTTATCTTAGATTCCATGCCATTTATCTTAGCTTCTGTTAGCTTTTGTGAGCGTGACATTTGTTGCACTTGTTCTTGTAATTTTGATATATCATGTAGCATTTCTTCCTCTTCTTCATGAGTCATGCTAGAGCTTTCAGGTTCCTTACTAGGTGTTTGCATTTTCTTTCCTCGGGGCATCAGTTACCGATAATAATGCTTTACTATGCCCTTTGAATTCCTTCAAACCAAGCTTACGCAAAAAATTAAAAAAAAAAAAACTACACACCTTTTTTCACTTTGTAGAAGCCTGATATTGAATCTGATGTATCTCTGTAATTTCAGATCCTCCAGTTCTGAAATTGCGATCTGTAGTAGCCTTCTGTGTCCTCTTTCCAATGCCACAAGTCTGACCCAATTTGGATTCTCCAAGGAACAGTTATGCGAAATCTCCCACAGTGGCTTGATTATAGACTAGTTCAGTAGAGCGAACTTGTACGACGTGCCATGAGTCACTGTTTCGACCTTTGGATCTGAAAAATATATACAAGAAACTAAAGTCCGTCTGATTTCTATACCTTCTTACGAAATTGCAATCCGATCCCCAGAGAGAAAGTTATGATGATTTTCCCCAGGTCACCTGTTTGGAATACAATTCAGGAGTCTGCAAAAAGACCAACTTCCTCAGATCATATCTCTGCAAATATAGCGCGAAAATCTCTGAAATTCAGACTCGAGGTTCAGCACGATTTCTTCTCAAATGGGTTTTTTTTGCAACTTTTGAAACGTCGCAGCAAAAAAGTTATAGTGAAAATTCCATGATGACCTGTTTGGAGCAGCGAAACCCTAGAATCGAAAGCTCTGATACCAAATGTTATGAAACCAGCTCAAGAAAAGATAGAAAAGATAGATCAACGCCTTAGAATTTAGCCTCTTCGAGGGGGCAACCTCCTTTAAATTACATAAATGAACAATTCTTTGATGATTCAAATGGAAAAACCTCCTTTCTATATATAGGAGTCTAAGGGGTCACAATATAATCCAGCCGACCTAACAATAATAATATAAAGCCACAAAAATAACAATAGAGGGATTCTATGGGGCACAGTAATAACAATATGGGGGCAATAGGGGCACAAAAATATTAATAAGGGGTATAACTACAATAGTAATGGGGTAATCACTAGTATTATAGGGACCCAACATATAACTTCTAAAAATAGTTTGATCATTGTTTATTTAATTTAAAGAACAAGTATTTAAAACATAATTAGGCTTAACTATTTTAATGTAAGAAAAAAATGTCGGGCTCCTTAAAAATAGGAAATGACTCGAAAAGGGAAGGACCGACATCCATAAAATATTAACCTCATCATCAAAAAATATATTAAATGCATGATAGCCACCATATAAAAAATATGCATGCATCACATAAGGTTTCCATTAATAAATCAATACAATATCAATATCTAAGTCATCCATATACTTGATCTTAGTAAAAACTATGGAACCATGAGGATAGGATGTCAAAATAAGGACCATCGAAATATTTCAACCAAAACATCCAATATCTCAACATGCACTACCAAAATATAAATCACCAAAATATTTTTTTCCAAATGTTCAACATCAAAATAAGCATTATTAAAACCTGAACCACCAATCCTGCCATATATCTCTATTAAACATCCATCGTCTGAGTCATAACTTATATGCAAAGGGAGATGAATTATTCTTTGAACCTTTTAGAAAATTTTCTATGGAGAAGAAAGGCTTCATTGCACCCAAATAATGTTGATCTTTAGTGCCCTTTGAAACAAATGTTGTGGGATATGGTATTGTTATCATTGCGAGCAACACCCTCCAAAATGCTTCTTACACTTGAATTTTGGAGCCTACTGAGGATCTTATGATTTGTCACTCTATGGTTACTCAATGATGATATGATTCTTTGTAAATAATTCAAGTCTTCTTCCTCGTTTCAAACTCTCAAGTCACTTTCACACACATGCTCATTCTACAATGGGTTCATGAGCACACTTCTTTTATGCAAGCTTGAACGGGCATAACATCACTCATCTAGATAGTGCTTGTTCAATGTTTAATTTATGAAGATAGTTAGTGTGCACTTTCATTGAAAGTCTCCATCACTTTGGTTGTGTTTGTACTTTTATTACAAAGAGTTTTCTTAACTATCACTTTTGCACACTTTCGCTTTCACAAGTGTCGCTTTCCCAATTGCGACTATCACTTTTGCTTGTTTTTACTTTAATAAGTGTTGTTTTCATGTTATATTCTCTTTGGTATGTGCCTATTTCAAGGTATTTTTAATGTTGCAAGTGTCATCTTATGTTTTCCTCATGTCGCAGGTGCCATTTTTGTTGTTTTCACTCATGCACGAGTCATGCCTTTGTACATCACCAAAGATAGTTTTGGCACACTCTTATGCATTAGATGCTCTTACATATCATTAAAATGTGCACCAGACACATTCCTATAACTTACCACAACGTTTGGTCATGGTTGTCATAATATTTGTAACTTGCGTTCTAAGTAATGTAGTGTGTTGTTTCAACCGTCACACTTAGAAATAAGTGTTGCTTGGCTGTCGTTTAAAGGTGTGACTAATGTTCATGAGTATTTTGCATTCCATTGGATTGTATTAATGGGATTTATGTGTTGTATCCATGTTTGAGTCATGTTAGGATGCATTTCTTTCTCCTACTCTTTTGGTCCCACACTTAGCCATTTTGAGAGCTTTTCTTGGTCCTTCAAGCCAGTGAAAATTCTAAAGGCATTAACCTTCTTACTATGTGATGAGCGTAACTTATCCATGAGCCTCGTTGACATATCTTTTCTCCTATACTTTTTCACTAAGTCTTTTCTAAGGTCTCCTCCCTCTCGCAATGCATTAGTACTTCCTAAGGATAAGTCACCTAGCCTTATGTTGTCACACTCACTAAAAAGTGCACTTCAGAAAAACAAGGATCCTTTAAGAGCACTTCGAAACAATAAAGCGCACTTTGAATAAATGAAGTTCATTTCAGAACAATGAAGGATCCTCTGTCTCTTAAAAAGCACATGACACACTCTTAAAGCCTGAAGCCTTTGAGAGACGAAGGATCCTCTGTCTCTTAAAAAGCACATGATACACTCTTAAATCCTAAAGCCTTTGAGCGCATGGTGCACTATTGAAGCATGAAGCCTTCATCCTTCCCTTAGAGTGCATGTTGTAGTCATGAAAGCTGAAGCCTTAATCTAAGCACACTCCTTCGACTCGAAGAACTACACCCCCCTTATTCCTCTTGAGCACATTAACACACTTGAAAGTATTAAATCCTGACCCCTTCATCCCTTATGTGTGCACCCTTGTGCCCTCCTAGTACCTCTTGAGCACACAAGTTCATTGCGAAGGCTCAAATCATGGCCTCTTCATCCATTTGGTGTGTGCCCTTGCACCCTCCTTAGCTTCCCTTGAGTGCATGAGCGCAACCTGAACCAATGAATGATTCTCCTTCATGTTTCGGACCTGTGCCTTGTGTCCCTGATCTCTCTATCTCTCTTGCTTGAGTGCACAAGCACACCTTGAAAGCCTCTTGTGAGACTTGATGAGTTTGGATACGCCCTCCTAATCAAGCCTTCTTCTTTTTAACCCTCTCATGGGCCTATCATGAGAAAAGCATTCCATGAGCTAGTTAGTTATAGAATAAATGTTTTTAGACTGATTTTACCTCATCATGAATGATTTTCATTGGTAGGAGTACCTTCCTAGCATGAAAAGGTGATTATTAAGAGAATATAGCTAGGAAAAATCATAAAGAAACACCTATGGATAAGAAGAACAAAATAAATCTATCATGGAGACATGAAGTAGATCATGGACCAAGACAGAAAGAAGACATTGCATGATGACTCAAGAGATTCTGATATTGATCAAAGACCCTTTGGAGGGTGAAGGAGGATAATAAAGTGGATACTCCATGAATATGAAGCACAGATCAAATGTATCATCAAGAATTCAAGATGAAGTAGCAAGGAAAACATCTTGGCATTTCCACCTCATCATGAAGTCCATGTCATCATTGCTAAGTTGTAACTTATAAAAGTGTAATCATAATAGTGAATATGTGTCCATGTGTCATGCCACACCATAATGTGGAATGGAATGATGTATATTCGAAATTAAGGACAAAATGTAATGTGTGGAAGTCCAAAATTCACACAGAGAAGTCCAAAGGTCATTTATAAGTCCAAGAGTTTTTTAGAAGTCCAAAGATCACATTAGAAGTCCAAGGATCATGAGGTTAATTAAATATTCATTGGGATATGAATTTTCATTCCCCTTATTATAAAATAAACCTCATAACTCAAGAAAATGGATTTTGGAGGCTTCAAGTTTAGGGAGCTAGTCTTGGCTTCTCTACTTGTAATAGGAGAGAAAACTATTCTTTGGAGAACAAAGAAGTGACTTAATGTTCCACTGCTAGAACTAATGACTCACCATTGTAACTGTGTACTTGGATATTTCACCTTATAATTGTAGCTCGATGAGCCAGCAAATTTTCATGTATGTATTGTGAATGACTTAGGAGTATTATTTAGATGTTTTCTATATGTGTTTAGTTCATATGTACTAAGGAAATTGAACTATTTCAGTGGCATGGGTACTAATATTGTTGAAGGTGTGTTGTATGTGGTTTAATAATTGTTGTGTCTTTGTGAACTATTTCACTGGATAACTAACAAATGTTTCTTTTCTCATGTGTCTCTTTTGGGTTAGTACTATTACTTCCTTATATATTCTCACTTTTGTCTTGTCCCCATGAAAGTCTCAGTTTACACATTACAATCGATGTTTCACAATGTCAAATTAATTGCTTGTTCAAGGGTTATGTATATAATCTCTTATTCTATTCATTGAAACCAAAGCGAACCCTATAGTTATGGAGGTTAAGACAATACTCTAGATTGGCTCGTACTCTAAATGGTGTGAGGTACAATTAGAAATCCACATCAGGGAGCCCCCCTCTATGTTGGCAGTATCCAACACTGTCAACATTTTGGTGCTAGAAGGAGGGCCAAATGACAAGTTGTGCCTATTGAGTCTATTTTGAATGTTTTATCTTTAATGGTTGATCCTCAAATAATACTCTCGGGATGTTTTTCCAATTTATCCAATCATGAAATTTTAATCCCCTATGAGCCTCTTTATGACTTGTTTCAATTCTAGTTTGATGGTGAGGATGAAACATCCATAGCTGAGCACATCTATGATTTTTTTAAATTTTGTGAATATTATGAAAGAAATGATGAAGATTTTTCTTCTGTGATTTTCTTCCTCACTCTTGAAGGTCATGTTAGTAGATGGTGTTATACCTTACCATCTACCTCTATTCGTTCATTTGATCAATTCCTTAAGGAGCTTCATCAAGATTTTGATATGTATGATTACCAAGATGTTTATGAAAGAATCAATTAGCTTAAAATGTGCCCTAATGAATCAACTGAGTATTTTTCTAATAGATTCCTTCACTTCTATTATGAGTTTCCTAAAGAATATTGGATTGGGATTTATTTAAGCAAAAGTTTGAACATTTGGTTTGGACCTGTTTGAATCAATTTGAATCTAAACCCCCATATGTCCTCGTTTCACCAACTTTTGTAAACTGTGAGATACCTCCAATCTCAAAGGAGGAACCTACTCTTAATTTTGTTTCTTGTTCTCCTCGTTTTTCAATACCAATTTGGGTTCCTCCCTATGATGATGTTGAAGATGGGAAATCTAGAAATAAAATCGCTAATCACCTCTTCAACCTTCATCCATCTCTCATGATCTAGATCCTATGGAGGAAACTTTGGAATGGTTCATGAAGCCTCTGGTGAAGGCTAATATTTCCATTCCTCTAGATGATATTAACAGTCATAAATTTATCCTTGAATCTGATTTGGATTCCTGTCATCCTCTATCATCTCTTTCTTATGATCCCCTGTCCTTTGATTTGCTTGATCAATCTCTTCCAAATCCAAACAATTATTAGGTGAAAGGTAGTCATTATTAACTGGCAGAGGAGTAGGAAGGTGAGGATCCTCTTTATATTTCTTTTCTTTTTCAAAATCCTCTATGTCAAGGTAATGTTCTTCCATCCTTGGTTGATTTTGAATCTAAGAATCTTGGTGATGACTCAAATGATATTGATTTTCCTAATCAGTATTAAGTATTAGATAACCTTCATTCTGTTGATTTTGACTCCATTATTATGTATAATGATGGTTTCCCAAGTGCACCTACTAATATTTTAGTTTATCAAGAAGAATTTTTTTGGAAGATTTAAACCCCAAATCTAATTTGATCCAAGAAGATTTTCTTATGAAAACTTCCTCTTCACCTCACTATCCCTTGTGTTCTAATATTTTTAATGCATCAAATTGTGAATAAGATACTCCATGCTCTTGAAGTTCATCATATAATGATTTGATTTTTAATTGAAACAAGGTAGTGAGGTCATCCATGATGAAGAAGAAGGTAAGAATCTTATCAAGTATCCATTCCATTCCTTATCATTTCCAGTTTGGCATAAGGAGGATTCCTTAGTTCAGGTTACTCATAAGATTTCTCCAATCTACCCATCCCGTGATGTTCAATTATAAGAATCTTATTACTTTGGTAATTCGTTTGTTGAATATGTAAATTCTGACCAAATTAGTGATGTAGATGGCTTCCATTTGGATAGTAATGATCTAGTTGAAATTATTGATGGTATCCATCCATGCACCATGCATGATCTAGTTCAATCTTCAAAATGCAATTCTATAATTCTTGAAATTTATGGGACTCATAAGGGAGTTGAGGAACTTCAACTTTCGTTAATGGTTATGTCAAGTTCTCATGATTCTGGAAAGATACTTGAAATGAACCATATTTGGAATTTCTCATTTAATTCTTTCCTCTGCATGGTTTCACTGGATGAAAATTCTTTCTCAAAATTTGTGTGATATTTCAGATATAACGTTTCAAGATTTTGAGGTTTTTTTCTTTGGTAAGATTGAAAATTCTATTTCAATTGATCATTCCTCATGTAAGACCTTATATCAAACTTAGTTATGGAATGTATACCTTTCATATATGTGAAAAGTTTGAATATGATCATTCTAAAGATTATCTTTGGCCGAAGGATTGATACCTTTGACATTCTTTTGAAAGTAATAAACTCCTAATCCTTCTTTTGAATATTATGATACTAATTATTTACTTCATGGCACAAGATACCCTCTTAAGTGTCAATGAATGCTTGTGTTATTTCATGAATTAAGTTCCTCTTTTTCATCCACTACATCTTCACTGGTTTCTGTGTCTGCCATATTCAAATTCCTTTTTCATGATTATGGTTCCCATCCCATTTGTAGCAAGTAAAAAGTAGATGGTTTGTCACTTTCAACATATGAGGAAGATGATTCTTTTGTTCGAAGAAATTGCAAAGTTGTTAAAATTTGTTTATCTTTTTTGTGTATTGATTAAGAGTATTGTGCCTTAATTAATCTATATGATCATGATAAATATCATTTAATCTATCATTTTCCCACTAGTATATCTCATGATAGTTGTTTTACATCAATTGACCCTTATTATTTGTCATCTCAATGTTCAGATACATCTCAAGTAGTTGATGCACTTCAATCTCTGCTGATGGTTATGTTAGGTCGTCACTATCATGACAAGCTTCCTGAACATGATCAAATCTATTTTCATTCACAAGATTCTCATTCAGATTCCATGCCATTAATTAAAAATTCTTTATCTCAAGGATTTCAGGATCTCCAAGAGGACTATTTTAAATTTCATGATCCAATCTATCATTAGTTAGAAATATCTTACTTCCATTCTCTATAAGAAACTTCCAATATTTCTTAATGTTTTCTATGCAAGATCATACAAATGCAACTGTAATCATAAAAAGCCTTCCAGGTTTATTTCATTGTTACTCTCATCGAATAGGTAAGGTGGCAGGGTGGGTGAAGTCAGGTGATATGACACATCTTTATTTTTCTAAGAAATTCCTTCAATGTTTTGTGCAATATTTTCAAGATTCTATCTTTTATGTTACACATTATTATATATCATATTTAATTGTTCTCACCTTTGTGTTTTCATGTTGAGACTAATTATGGTGGCTTCATTGGAGATATCACTACACTTAGCCCTAACCTTCTGGCTAGTTAGATTAGGAGTAGGCTTAGTTGCATTTAGTTTCCTTTGCATTTCATCCACCCTCTATCCTACTCTCCATTGAGTCTTTGCATTTGTTTATTTTCTTATTTTATATATTTCAATTTTTTTTAATGTTCTGCCTCCATTTGCTTTGTTCGTCGATTTTGTTTTTTTGTCTTGTCATGTATCTATTCTAGGATCCTCTTTCCTCAACTCAGTATTGTAAGTAAATAGTATTTTTATTTCCTATCCAGTTAAGTAGAGAAAGGATAAGGGGAAATCCAAAGTGAGAAACTAATATCAAAGGTTAAATAAATACTTCTCTAAAAGGGCAACTCTTATGCTGTCAATAAGTCGATCCCTCTTCCACCTGTTGAAAATAATAAGTGCCAAAGAACAACCCTATTAAATAAATAAATAAAAGGTGAAAGAAGAGAAAGGCTTCCTGTGCAGGGAGGTGAAGCAAGTGAATTCGCTAGGGTACTGTCCAAGATTGATAACAAAGAAGCAATGCTTATGTTTCTACAGTGACTCTACCATGGTACTGTCTAGTCCTATTGGTAGCAGAGCAACACCAGAGATGAAACACATACTCTAAATATCTTAAAATTTCCACACATATTACCCTTTCCTATATCATTTTTTTTTTCAAGCCTTGATATGAGTTTAATCGAGTAAGGGAATAAAGAGGAATATGTATCTAACTGGGTTAAGTATGGAAGCCTTGGTAATATGCAAGATGAATCAATACTTCTTGAAGGATTGAGACCTTGCACATAGAGAATTAAACCTAAACAATGAAGCTAGAGTTCTACCAATGTGTCACCAAGTGTTTTTGCTGTGATCAACACCCTCCAAAATTTTTCTACTAAGGATATTACGATTTTTCACTCTATGGTTACTCCATGATCATTTGATGTTTTGTAAAGTGTTCAAGTCATCTTCCTAGTTTCAAACTTTCAAGTCACTTGCACACACATGCTTAGTCTCTGATGGGTTCATGAGCACACTTCTTTTATGCAAGATTGAATAGGCATAACATCACTCATCTATGCATTTATTTTTGAATGTTCAATTCATGAAGAAAATCAATACACACTTTCATTGATAGTCTCCCTCACTTTGGTTGTGTTTATACTTTTATTATGGAGAGTTTTCTCAACTATCTCTTTTGTGCACTTTTTCTTCCATAAGTGTCGCTTTCCCATTTGCAACTACCATTTTTACTTTTTTTTCACTTTAATAAGTGTCATTTTCATGTTATCCTCTCCCTAACATGTGTTGCTTTCAAGGTCATTCACATGTTGCAAGTTTCGTCTTATGTTTTCCTCATGTTTCACGTGTCGTATTTGTTGTTTTCACTCTTGCATGACTCACACCTTTGTACATCACCAAAGCTAGTTTTTTCACACTCTTATGCTTTAGATGGTCTTACATAGCATTAAAATGTGTGCTAGACAAGTTCCTACAACTTAGCACATTGTTTGGTCATGTTCGTCACAATTGTTGTAACTTGTATTCTAAGTATTGTAATGTGTTGTTTCAACCGCCACACTTAGAAATAGGTGTTGCTTGGATGTTGTTTAAAAGTGTGAGTAATATTCATGAGTCTTGTGCATTTCATTGGCTTGTATTGATGGAATTTATGTGTGTGATCCATGTTTGAGTCATGTTAGCATGCATTTATTTCTCCAACTCTGCTGGTCCCACACTTAGCCATTTTGAGATCTCTTTTTGGTCTTTCATCCTAGTACAAGTTATAAAGGAATTAACCCCTTACTAGTTGATGAGCGTAACTTATTCATGACCCTCATGACGTATTGTTCCTCCCATAATTTTGCACTAAGTATTTTCTAAGGTCCCCTCCCTCTCGTAATGCATTAGTACTTCCTAAGGATATGTCACCTAACCTTGTGCTGCCACGCTCAATGAAAAAAACACTTTAGAAAAACAAGGATCCTTTGAGCGCACTTCAAGACAATGAAGGATCCTCTTTCTCTTAAAAAGTGCATGATGCACTCTTTAAGCCTAAAGCTTTGAGCACATGGCACACTCTTGAAGCACAAAGCCTTCATTCTTCACTTAGAGTGTATGGTGCAATCAAAAATCTTGAAGTGTTCATTTGAGGCACTCCTTCGACTCGAAGAACTACACCCTCCTTGTTCCTTTTGAATGCATGATCGCACTTGGAAGGTTTGAAGCCTAATCCGTTCATCCCTTCGGTGTGTTCCGTTACACCTTCCTTGCTCCTCTTAATCCCATAATCACATTGTGAAGGCTCGAAGCCTGACCCCTTTGTCCCTTCAGTGTGTTCCCTTGTGCCCTCCTTAACTCCCCTTGAAATCACGAGCACACCTTGAATCAACGAATGATTCTCATTCATGCTTGGACCAACACCCTTAATTTTTCTCTATATTTTTCTTGATCGTGAAAGTGCACCTTGAAGGCCTCTTGTGAGCCTTGCATATTCCCTCCTAATAAATCCTTCTTCTTTTAACCCTCTCACGGACCTACCATGGGAAGATCATTCCATGATCTAGGTAGTGATAGAATAAATGTTTTTAGACTGGTTTTTCTTCATCATGAATGATTTTCATTACCATGATTACTTTCCTAGCATGAAAAGGTGGTGCTCAAGAGAATATAGCAAGGAGAAAGAATAAAGAAATACCTATGGAGAATAAGAACTAAAACAAAGCTGTCATGGAGACATAAATCAAATCATGGACCGAGATAGAGAGAAGACATTGCATTGTGACTCAGGAGATTCTAATATTGATTAAAGAACATTTGGAGTGTGAAGATGAGAAACAAAGTGGATATTTCATGAACATGAAGCATGGATCAAATCTACCATCAAGAATTCAATCTGAAGTAGTAAGCAACATAGCCTGGCAATGCAACCTCATCATGAAGTCCATGTCATCATTTCCAAGTTGTAACTTGTACAAGTGTCATCATAATGGTAAATATGTGAACATGTGTCATGAAACATCATCATGTGGAATGTAATGATCTATATTTTAATAAAACAACATAATGTAATGTGTGGAACTCCAAAAGTCACACAGAGAGGTCCAAAGATCACATTAGAAGTCCAAGAGTCATGAGGGTAATTCAAGAGTCATGGGGATATGAAAGGTCATTCCCCTTATTATAAAAGCAACCTCATAACTCAAGAAAATGGATTTTGGAGAATTAAGCTATAGAGATCTAGTCCTGGCTTCTCTACTTGGCGTAGGAGAGAAAACTATTCTTTAGATAAGAAAGAAGTGACTTAATGTTCCAATACTAGAAGTAGTGCCTCACCATTGTAACTGTGTGCTTGGATATTTCACCTTATTATTAAATCTCGATGAGAAAACACATTTTCATGCATGTATTTTTAATGTCTTAGGATTATTCTTTAGATTTTTTCTATATATGTTTCGTTCATATGTACTAAGTAAATTGAACTATTTCAGTGGCCTGGGTACTAATCTTGTTGAAGGTGTGTTGTATATGGTTTAATGATTATTGTGTCTATGTGAACTATTTCACTATATAAATAACCAATCTTTCTTTTCTTGTGTTTCGCTCTTAGGTTAGTAATATTACTTCCTTCTAGAGGCTAACTTTTGTCTTCTCCCTCGTGAAAGTATCCTTTTAGACATTACAATCAGTGTTTCGCAATGTCAAATTACTTGCTTGTTTAAGGGTTATGTATATAATCTCTTATGCTATTCATTGAAACCAAGGTGAACCTTATAGTTATGGAAATTGGGTCGATACTCTAGATGGGGCTCCTACTCCAAATGGCTTGAGGTCTAATTAGGACTTCACATCAGGGAGACCCACTATATGTTGGAGGTATCCAACACCATCAACATATGCTAATTCTAGAGTAGCATCATGATCAAGTTATCTTGCAAAAAAGGAATTAGCAAGAGAAGTGGATGGCTGACGAGGTGCAACAAATATGACAGTTGAAGGAGTAGCATAATGTTCGTGAACATGACTGGAAGTGATAGGAGAAGGGATAATTTTTCAATATGAATCAACAACAAGTTTCCTGGAAGGTGAAGAGGAGGCATGTGTAGCTAAAAGAGAACTAGAAATAGGGTGCGTAACCTTAGGAACAATACCCTAAGTGTTATTATCATATTTAGGAAATTTTTGAATAAGGTTCCAACCATCAATTTTATTCATTGGTTCCTTAACAGGCTAGGGTCCTATTTAAGACTTGAAAATCACTGCGACAACATGGGGAAAACCATTCGGTTCAGACTTTGAAAGAAACTCCTTTTTCGTTTGGTATAGTGGCTCTGACTAGGGATAATGAGACAAGTTTCCTTGAAAGGGTTGATTTGATAATGTTGATGGGATGATATAGATGTAATAGGAAATGATTCAGCTAAGTGTAATCTAATCTAACTACTAAACACATGCATATATATTAATCTAACATTATCTAACTATAAATATGCCCAAGAATAAAATAAGATATGCGATCTACAATGATGTCTTACAACAATTGGTAATAAATATCATTCAACTGCCAAAAGTAATGGAATCGTTTAATGATAATTGTTTTGGATAAATAGTTAGACAAAAAAATTGAGAGAAATATATCACATATGAAAATCATTCATGTACTCAAAATGGAATTAGAGCTAACATAATATAGAAGTGCAATAATGTAGAGCTATAATTATGATATTTCATAGATAAAACAATCGAGAGAAGTAGTATTGCTTAATACATAAATACAACATAATCATACGATAAAAGTACCATATATGATAAGTCCTGCTCATGTGCTTCAGTAATATTAACCAAATTTCATTCAATCCAACACATTCTAAGAGTACAGAAGTGCATTTCAGTAGAGCATGCTAGATCTTCAAAGAAAAAGAGATCTTGTTCCATTTATTTCATAAAAGCCTTCTCAAAAGTACATAAGTGTAATGTCTTGAAAAGTGTTTTTGATAAAATTTCTAGACCCCTCTCTAAATGCATGAGAGGGGTTTAAATACTAAAATATATGCCTCAAAATATATTATTACAAAAATAGTTGAGGAGGTTTCAAACAACCTTCCTCAGAATGGGCAAAAATAAAATTAAAAGTAAAATAAATTAATGACTAGCTCCTTTGAACTTGATCTCTGAGGTCACAAATATCAATCATTGGCTTGAGCTGAGGTGGTTGGCTAATTGTAGATTTTAATTTCCCAACAAATATGGCATCTGTCAATGTTGGCACCATATTTTGTGTAGAGGTTGTTAAACACCTCAGAGTCATCCACTGGTTGTGTGGTTTTACTAGAAACTGCCAGTATGTCTCCCAATTCATCATGTTTAGCTGTTTAATTGCCTCTTTCTTTTCATGCGCTGTCTATTTCCACTGCTGCTCTAGTTGTTTGACATTTGGTAGAAACCCTGGTACACACTCCTTAACAAGGTTGGCACCATGAAGGTTTTCATTTACGGCTTCTATTATGTTGCTTGTTTCTCCTACTACTATCGTTGTTGCCCTTTCTGCCTGTTTCAACTGAGAATCCCAATCTGTAAACATAATATCTTTGTGGGAATCTTCCACTTTTGGTAGGTCAACCCTCCTTCCATCTTCTGATTCTTTCTAGGTGATAAATTTAGAAACCTTTTTGTGGATTTCTTCATACTCAAAACTCATATCAATTACTTGGTTTGTTAATTTATCACTGGTATCGCAGTAAGGATTTATTTGTGAGATTTTCTGGCAGAATATTTCCTCTTGTTGCATTAATAGGTAATTGAGGTTGACTACTCCTTTAATGAATTCATAAATTTGCAGGTTGTCTTTGATTTTATCCACTATAGCTTGCATTTGACGAATTTGTGCATCCTTTTCCAATAAAATGGCTTGGTGATGTACCCTCATCTGCTCAAATTCTCTTTGAAGTTAGGCTACATGTAATTCTGCTTGCTGATTAGTTTTTTCTTGGGCTAATTGTTGTTCTAGCAGCAGAATTTTTTATTCCTTTTCCTTCAGCAACATTCAAACTTTCATCGCCTTGTCGATGGTGTTTGTGGCATAAATACCTATGAACTACAACAACTTTGTGAGGTTCTCTGATGGGTCAATAGGTGTGTGCTTCCACACAATATCCATTGGTTCATTTTCCGGAGTTGTAACAGTCATGGCATCCAATTTTCTTTTATTCCTTTGTCTTTTGATTACAACCTTATGAGTAGGACTGTAGAATATATCTAATGGAGGTATTTCCTCAATTCTTAAGATAATTTCAGAAGTAGGAATAGCAAGAATAATCTCAATATCTTTGGTACTTGTAGCTTCTTCCCCTATTGTTTCTAGATTTGCTTTATGCTAGGTTTGCTTGGGGGTTTGTAGTTCATATGTTTGCTCCAGATATGTGTCTGTATGGAGCTTCTTATTGAATTTCTCCCATTCTTGTTCCAGGTCAATAACTGGAGCTTTACCTACCTGAGATGAAGTAGTGTTAGTGTCCTATAATTTATAGCATCTCAAGGTGATTGAGTATTTCACAGTTTACAAATTTCAAATTGTTCATAGATTCCAATATTCAATTGATTTCACAAAAAAAAAAGAGAAAAGAAAAGAAATGAAAAGAGGGTATATAAAAAGAAGAAAAAAATAAGAAGAAAAAGAAAACCCCAAATGTTGTTCAAATCATATTGTCTAAACATAATCGAACAAATTTCAATTTTTGTTGATAGGGTAGAAAATAAAGATCTTCCAAACAGTTTAATCTTGGAAAATCAGTAGCTAGGAAGAAACAAAATTGGTTCAATTGTTTAATCTGGACCAATGGGAGAAATAAGTGATAGAGTAGGTTAGAAATAAAATACAAAGTGAAAGGGTCTGCCAGTCCAAGTGCACCCTACAAATGAAAAAGAAATTTTTTTTTCTAGATTAGAAAAATAAGGGTAGGTAGATTGAGGAAAATCCAAAGAAAGAAATACATTAATGTTCTTTTAAGGTTGGAAGACATATCCTATTGTTTTTCCTAAGGTCGAGAGAAGAAAATAAAAGGGGAAGGGGTCTTATATTATTTTTCAATATTATTTCCCCTAACCTTACTCTATACTCCTATTTTCCTATAGTTCACCCCCTATTTATTTCCCTACCCCACCACTTGCTTAGCCGTCACATCCCATATTATCTATCCCCCATCTCTCATCATATCCCCACTCATCCCCTATGATTCGATGCCCGTATGCTTCCCCACCTGCCCCCCCCCCACCCTCTAAAAGTTAATCCTAGGAGGGGGGGGGGATCCAAAATTAGTGGTTTCAAACCACTAACGTGTCATGCTCTCATGATTTTGCACCCCCCCTCTCATACCACTTTCCACTCCCCAGGCTCCCAGAAAAATGGTTTATGCCATTTTAGTCAAACTGCTTTGTCGTTGTGATTGTTTGTATCTACCACTACCTCACAATGCCAACCTATCCCATCTGCCTATCACCTCTGTTCTCTCCATTATGCATTCAATTAGCTGGACCATTAGCCAGTGGACCTGTTCCGAGTTAGACCAACCCAACGGGAACACTCCAAAGCCATAAAAGTACCATTTCATGCCATTTCTGAATTTTAACTTGCTATCTCTACTATCAGGAGAAATTAAATTCCATTCAGTCATACACAGAAAGTGTAGTAAGATCACTCTGACAACAATACAGTTGCAGGAGAATTGATTTTTCTGCAGTGATCACATATTCCCTTTCTCGAATCCCACTCGTAGTTTATCCCTTTTCTTTCTCCCTCTCTGAGTTCCCATTTCTTCTTATACCCTTCTATTATAATTTCAACACAGGCCAGTTTTCAGAGGTTTATGTAGAAGACAACCATGGCACTAAAGGAAAAGGAACAAGAAATATTTAATCCAATGGTACACCCACCATTGGATTTAGATCACATACCACTTGTAGAAAGGGATTTTAAGATACATGAAACACTCTCAGAGTTCGATTTATTCGAATTATATTGCCGATGGGAAGATAAATTTGTGGAGGAGATGGATGAAATAGGCATCGGGGACACTAATCTACCTTTTCACATTTTTCCTAAAACACATAGTTTCCCAGAACTGATCAGGAAATGCTACTCATGCTACAATCCACAAGAAAGGGCAATGATGGCCCCAACAGGACATATAATGTTTACCATTGATGCCAAGTCCATTATGTAGATGATGCAGGCCCCTATTATCAAAGGAACTACTGCCTTTTCCCATGAGATTCTCACTGAAATGTATCAGAAACTTGATTTTTCTAAGAGAGCCAAAACCTTAGAACTTTTCATGATTGAGCACACACCTCTACCAAACAAGAATCCTCCTTATTCCTCCTCTATTATCCCTGACAGAACTAGACACATTGTCGTTGTTCTTTCTTATTTACTTGGTTATTATTTAGATCAATGGCTTGATGAAGATATCATAGCTTTCCTGTCTATTCTATCAACAGAATCCAAGCCCTCTTTCCTCTTCAATTTCATCCAATTTTTAGCAAATTCCATTCATGAGTAGTTTGTCAATTTCTTCACAGAGGAGTTGTTTCGATACTCCTCATTTTTGGTTTATATGCTTATTTATTTTGAATCAGAAAGGTTCCAGATTTCAATGAGCAAGTTGAATGAGGAAGGTGAACTCCAATCTGTTATTTTCTGGACAACATTAGTGATGAAGGACTCAAAAGACTTCAGCTACAAAAAATTTGTAGAAATTTTTACTCACCCAGCAATGAGCCTCCTTAGTGGGACTACAAAACCCAAGATCAGTGAAGAAATAAGAAGAATTATGCAGTTAACAGACCAAGCAAGAATAGGTGATTGGTACTTGTACCAAAATTACACTGAATTAAGAGTATATGGCTGTGAGTTGGCCCCTTATAAGCTACCAAAGTTCCTCCCCATGAGGATATTTGCACTTGAATAAATCAGACAAATGATTAATGCAGATGAAGTGCATTTTGTAGCAGATAAGAAAAATTCCCAGTTGAAGATAAAATCTCAAATCGGTCCCTTCATTTGCAACAACAGAGTAGCGGAGGAGGATATATATAAAATACTGGAAGAAATGAATTTCACCCACGATTTTACATGGTACTATGACCCATGGGGTATCATCTCCAAGAAGATGGTGGAGAACAAGTCAACAACCTATATTCACACTCAAAGGCCTGAAATTGAAAAATACATGAACCAGATTGAGTGGATGCCTGACACATTGCAGGAGGCTGAGGAACAAGTGTTTTCTTCTTCCAGTGTACAAACTCCAAGATAGCAAGAAAGGCAAACCACTAAAGACAGAACATAAAAGGGAAAAGAAAAAGAACAGGGAGTAACAGGGAAAAGGCACAGAAAGAATATGGACATAGACAAAGGATCACCACAACAAACAGTCACCAATGTTATCACCTGGATTGAACCTCAGGCTGAAGGAAGGTAATGCCAGGGTAACCACAAACCATGCTTAGCCAAGTAGCTAGCCCTACTAGGCCAGGAGAGGGCTCTCTTCGTAAGGATCTCAGCCAATATGACTGGATCAGGAAAATAATATTAGGCTAGGTATAGTAGCACAAGGTTTGATTTGATTTGAAGGGGTTTTGCTGGATCAAGAGGAGCCAAACAGTTTGGGTAAGGAAACTAGGTTAGAATTGCAGGGTGTTTGATGGGGCAAGGTAGGTATGAAGCTTAGCACTCTAGGGTTTGATGGGTGATGTGATTCATGACCAGTGAGAAGTTAGGAAGAGCATGTGATCATCATGGATCCTTCCTAAACTATAGAAAACATAAACTATGAATATTTTCCCAAAGCAGAGCATTAATGTTATTGATTTTTCCAAACAACTTGAAAACATCCACTTAGAAGAAATGAAATGATTATTGAAGCACACAAAAAATTTAAACATATGATCACAAGAGAGGAAACTAAACTAAACACCATACCACATGTATCCCAAAGAAATAGCTACAATTTTTTATTAATCTCCTGCTAAACTGATACAAAATGATGTCCAATCAAAGTATAAGCATCCAGCTGAGTCCAACCCTTTACAATGAGAAAGAAGAAGAAGATATAGACATTGTTTCAACCTCCTCCCATCCTTAGGGGTCGAACCCCTAAGATGAGGAGCTAATCTAACCAAAACTAAACAAGAAACAAGAATCTAGGCATCTTAACAACTTGCCTCTAAAAGTGAGGAAACTAATTCATTTGTGCTCAAAATGACTTTTAATCTAATGAATCTACCCTCTACTACCATTTATCCATCATATTTACAAGAAAAGTCATCATTTACATTAATAAAACATCCTCCATGAGAGAAAATCCATGATCACAATCAAAACATAGTGAAATGGAAATCCTGTGCAAAATTTGTCCTATGCATAGCACCACTAGCCCTATGCGCAGTGCCCCGTTTAGGTCCCTTTTGGAGCCTTTCCTGACATCCAAATTGAGCTCATGATAGCTCATTGGAAATATATTCAAGTCTAATTTCCAAAAAAATTGTAATTTATTCATTTGAAGCTCATTTGACCCCTCAAAAGTTGATTCTCCCAAGACTGCTTCTATGTGTCCAAAAAGTGGCAGAAAGGTCATTTTTGGGGTGTTTTTTGACCTTTTGGTAGAGCAATTCTGCTTCAAATTCTTAGAAAATGCATAGGATGCATGTACTCATTGCTCTAAATCGAAAAATTCAAGCCAATTGTCCATTGGGTGTCCCTAGGAAAAGCGTAGTGTTAGTGGCGTTGCGCGCAGAGCCAAAATTCCTGTGTTAAAATTTCCAAAATTTGCCAAAGGAAAAAATTCCTCCAAATTTGATCAAAATTGGTGAGCAGAACCATCATCAAGCATCTTGATGAGCCAAGGAAGTTTCAGCAAGCAACCTAAGCCTATCCTCCTCCCTTTTTCCTTTCAGAGCTCGTCTCAGCCTTGCTTTCATCTGCTTGACCCTTATATTGCAAATTTCGTTCTGGGTCCTGTAGTGGTAGGCCATGTGCCTGATGATATGGTTGTCCCTATGAGCCCTTTAAAACACCTTTTCTAAGTGCAAATTGACTCTTTCAAGCCAAATTTCTCTATCACTCTCAATTTCCTTTTTAATTGAAGTCAAAGTGACCAGTGCTTCTTCCTCTTGTATTGTTGATTTACCCTTGTCACTTTGTCTTTTTGTCTTGAGAAGTTCTAGCTCCATGAGGACCTACTTATCACTCAGATACTTGTTCTCTTGTTCTAGATATGTGATGACATACTTGGCTCTTGCCATGTTGTCCATCAATGCTTAGATTTGAGCTTCTTTTTCCTGTATGATGATGTTTTCTTTGGTTGCTTCATTCTGAGCCTCCAAGTCAATTGTCTCTATGCCATGATGAATATGATGTTGTTGTGGCTTATCATTCTCCATCAAACCAAAATCTCTTTCCTCCTCATCATCAATATTTTCCTCCAACACCTCTTCTTTCCCTTTATGCAGCTATTGCACCTGTACCTGCTGTGTTGATGGAGAAGGAAAAGCCCCTTCCACACCTTGTGGAGAAAGCATTTGGCTATGAGTTGATGAAGAAGGCAAGGTCCCTTCCACACCAAGTGGAGAAAACACTTTCCTATCAGCTGCAAACAATTTTCTTGTCCCCCTTTGATATGTCTTGTAGGTCTCAGGCACCTCAATGGCTTTAGTCTCTTTGACCTTCTCTTCTTTTTTTACCTGAGCACTGTTGGAAGGTCTTCCTTGTCCATGTTTGCTAAGTTTTGAAGCTATGTACTCCTAGAAAAGGGATGGAGGGGGTGAGTAAGGGTGATTAGGAATAAGGGAAGGGGAAGTGATCTTGTGGGGTATTTGGTGGACTAGGTAAACATGAAAATGAGTGGGAGGGTATGAACCATGAAAATGAGGGAGAGGGGCTAGGGTTTTAGGGTATTGCTTTGGGGATGAAGGAAAAAGGGATATGGAGTGATATGGAGTGTTATGTAGGAGGGGTTTTAGGGTTTTAGGGATAAGTGATGGGAGGAATAGTAAGGGTTAGGGTTTTAAGGCATAAATAGAGGATATTCTAGGGTTTCACATTTAGCATAGCAAATTAACCTCAAATGCATTAATTGAAAGCCAAGGATGAAGTTTAGGGGCAACACTTACTTGTTTGAGGAGTAAAGAAGACAAATTTGGTGTTTTTGGGTGGCAGGAGGTCATTTTGACCCTTGATGGACCTACGCATAGTGCCACCTACAGGTCTGCAAAGTCTTTCTCTACACACAACACCATTGTTTTTTGCACGAGGAAAATTGGCCTACGCACAATGCTCTGTCCCTACGCACAACGCTCCGGCCTCTATGCACATCGCCTCTTCAAGCCAAATTTTGACTGCCTTCCCTATGTCGAAATTGGGCCCATGATATCTTGTTAGAAAGATCTTCTTGTCTAATTTCTAGAACATCTTGAATTTGTTAATTTGGAGCTCATTTTCCCTATCAAAGTCACAATCTTCCATGACTGGTCAAAATGTGCTGAATGAGGCTACTAAAATGTAGAGTGTTGTTGCAGTCAACTTTTTGAGATCTTCCTCAACTCCAAATTGAGCTCATGATAGCTCATTGGAAATATCTCTATTTCTAGTTATCATTTGAATCATCAAGAAAGTATTTTGGAAATTCCATATAGGAGAAAAATCACTTTTCCCAAGGTCATTTCAAAAGTGCATCAACTCTCCTGAGGCAAATGATGTTTTGGACATTTCTCCCAAACCATGAGGCCTGTGTAAAAATTGAAGTAGTTGTTTCTTCTGTGGTATATTATAGAAAAAAACTTATCTCACTTTTGTCAAATTCATATTTTATTGCTCAGAAACATCATTTGAATAAAAGCTATCATAATATGTGGAACAGGGGATTTGTAGAAATGAAGGGAAATGAAGGGGATGAGGGGCTTCTAAATTCTTGAGAAAATTTTGGAAAGTAGGGAGGTATGTTAGGAAGCAGGGTAAAGTGTAATTTCAAGGATTGAGTGAGGGGAAGGGGTCCAAAAGGGAAGAACATAGGCCTAGCCTAGAAAAGTGTCAAATTGTAGCAATATGCTAGGGTTGGTGGGAAAATGATGAATTTGAGGGATATTAGTGATGGGAAGTGTTTAATAAGGAGTATTAAGGATAGGGGAAGGTGTATGAGCATCAGGATACAAGTTTTGTTGATGATTTGACCATCCAAGAAAAATTACCTTCAAAACCTTAGGAGAGGGAATTGAGCCTTACCTAAGCACAAATGAAGCACAAAGAAGGTGTAAAATGACTCATTGGAACCTGAAATAATGATGACAACTCTTTGAATGATGGTACACTCAGTCGAATGGTGACATGGACCAATACTTGGAAAACTTTGGAATGAGTGAAAACAATCCTAGACCTAATACCCAGTGACCAAATTTTTACTTGAAGACTCACTAAAATGACAAAAAATTGACTTTGACACCCCAAGACCACTTTATAAGAGCATATTTGATCACTGGTGGGAGGCTGCAAAGACTGACACTAACAACCAATATCATCGATATTCCAAATTTATCCCCAACTCAGGGGCAATCCTTTCCTACCACTTCGATTTCAGAAAGGCAGCAGACTCTTCAAGTGTCATCATCTACAAATGTGATTGGAGAAAAGGAAGAGACAATCTTTTACACATTCAGGGAGATCAAAATCAGGAATGAAATATTGAAAAAGAGTGCTTATGCTCAATTTTGGAAACAGAGTGCAACTGCACATGGCAGACTTCTCTCTACCTTTGATTCAGAAAAGGGCAAAATGCATATGGCATTTTTAGAAGCACAAACAACAAAGCCTAAAACTCCAACAGTTTACAAGAAAAATTATTTTGAGTTTGATGCAAGAAGTGTTCATCCAATTGATCAGCTGGAAATGCACAAACAAAGAAGTGAAATGATTTCATCTACTCTAACCAACACTTTCATGAATTTGTTTAAAATGTAGGTAGACCTATCAAATGCTCAATCCTAGTTAAAGATGGAAAGGATTTCATCACAATCAAAGGACACTAAAATTAAGTATTTAGAATACTTAGTAGTGAAGATTGGGTATGATCCCTTAGTTGTGAAAGCAGCTGAAGAAATAATAAAGAAAAAAGAGATGGATATAGAAACTTTGAAGAAGCATCTCAAGATGCCTGCTACACATGACCCACTAACAGGGGAAATAGAGGAAACAGAGAGCCAAAAGCCTAAAATGATGAAATTAATAGTGGATCAATCTCTCCAGATCAAAAAAATGGAAACACGGATGGAGAAGATGGTGCAATGGAAAGAAAAGGAAGCACATATGGCCAACAAAACAATAGAGACCCTTCCTCTAATAGCTCTTTCTGTAACCACTCCAGAAAGTGCTGCCACAGGAGCAGGAAGCAGCATAGAACAACTGGTCGGATCAATGGAAGGCATGAATCTGCAAACTGAGGAGATTAAAAGACTATAAACTCAAGTTAATGTGTTGCAGGATCAAATAAAAAGGGCCAAAAGTGACCACTCAACAGAGACACAGAGGGCAAGGACCTTGATTGAAAGGTTGCAAAAGTCAGATAAAGAATCATCCATTAGGAACACTCTAGGAAGAGTTAAAGAGATTATTTGGAACAACATAATCAATGATATGAATGAAATTTTGCCTAGAATCAAAATTATATTTGATCAGAAAGAATTAGTGGAGAAGGCTAGAGAAGTTATTTCAGCTACTAATGAAGAGTTGGGAGACATGCCAACAACATCTAACAGGATAATCAAAATTTTAAACTCAAGAAACAGGCATGAGCTGGAAGAGTTGGGAGTTGCAGACAGGATAGAGACTATACTTCAAGTCAAGAAGGCACTGACTAAGAGGAGCTTAAATGTGCAGCTAGAAGAAAATTTTCAAAATATGGAGTTGACAATCAACAGGTTCTTCAAACAAAATTCAACCTTTAAATCAAAAAGGTCTCCCCTCTCTATTTGTCATAAATGACAAACTCATGGCCATAGAGGATTATGTCAAGAAACTCTAGGATATAGCCATGGATAATGCAAATATTTCCAACATAACAGGAAAGGCATTGATGGAAGCTATCATCAATCAAATCTACATTGAGCATGAGATAAAACATGTTTTTGTGGTTAAACTCACTTTTGAAAAATACATTGAAGCTGATGAAATATATAGGAGGCTAATGAAGATCAATATTCTAGATGAAGAAGCATGGAGTGACCTGTGTGATTATCAGTTGGAATGAGACAAAGATGATTGAAGTGATGGCGCAAATCTGAGTCAGCACCAGCCATGTTATGAGAGTAACTACAAAAAAATTAATTTCTCAGCAACAACATCCATGAAAACGAGGAACAGGTGTCCCATTTTTCTCAGCGTGGCTACTTTGTGGTTACACTAGTCAATTTTATTTTGTTGTAATTAATAACAGATTGCCAAGTGTATAAGGCAAATTGTTGTAGGTTTTGAGTTAAATACTTCATGCATTGGAAGTATTAGGGGTGGGACCCAAGTCATTTGAACTATTTGTTTTCATTGGAGTATTGTAATGTTGAGCTGGAGTATCAATAAAAAAGGACCGTTTGCACGATACTTGATCTGTTTTGACCTGGTGATGTCTTCCCTTCTATGCTGAATATATCTATGTTTTATTCATTTATGCATCATTAAGTCTTATTGTAAAGCATAAATTATAGATTAAGATATGCTATTGGAACACCTTATTTCTATCCTGTTTACAATATAAATGCTTTCTTCTAATGTATGATTAAGAAATACTTAACTGATTTTTAATCATTACTGATATCACTTTTCTGTCATCTCATTTCTCATTCTGCTTTTTGATCTAGTATAAAAAGTTATCTTGCCTCGTAAATGCTTTGGAAAATTGATGTTACCACCCAGCCTTTGACTCCATAGCCCAATGGAAAGGATTCATATATGATCTACCCCAACCAAACAAACAAACAACCAAGAAATTAATTAATAAATATCCTTCATTTTTACATCTAGCCTAACATATTAGAACTCTAAAAATAAATTCAAATCCTAAAAATACAGAGAGAGCCCTCTCTGAGTCTAGGAGGGCTAGATCCTAGACTCCTAAGCAGTTTGATGTATCTTTTGTGAATTTTTTCTTGCCAATATTCAAAATCATAGAATGATAACAAGTAGAAGAAACCTCATCCTGTTATTTTGCCAAGTCCTGTTAAACGATTTCCTTTGTACTTCCAGCTGTGTCTTTCTCAATCTCTTTATTTGTGTTTCCTTCTCCATTTTGAGATTGTTGTTTGAGTGCTTTAACTCATGATTTAACTTCTCTTGACTTTTTTCTTTAGAATTTTCTTTGGAACTTCCATCCAAGCTTACACTAGGAGTTGGCTCTTGGTGCAAGAGCACCCAAAACCCTTAATCAAAAGAGGAATCCAAAGTGAAGAATGAGAGGACGTGGACCATCGGATCTGAACAAGGGACAAATTCTATTAAAACCGAGTAAATGTTGGAATGGATAAAGCCTCTCAAAGACATTATTAAATGTAATCTGCCACATATGTATACATGTAGAAAGAATTAGGGACGGTTGAGTGATTCATGGAGAGGATTTGATCGGATCCTTCACAGTGATCTGATCCAGTGTTTCCTTATATATATGATAAACCTGCAAGAGGAGAGTGATATATAGAGTGATAGATAGAGATTTATGTAAACCCAAGTGAGAAAAATGTAATCAAGAGAGAACTCGTTCTAAGGCTGAAATGCCTTAGCCTGTATTCAATATTGTATAATGAATGGATTGTGTGTTTAGTGGATTTTCGCGTGCTTGTGTATTTTAGTTATGATGTATATATCCGTGAATGGTTTAAATCCTGCTTATAAGTGTGTTGATTGACCATCAATCAATGAAAGGATCGATGAAAATCTAAAATATCATAGTTAATTGTTGTTCGAGTGTTGTGCGTGTCGTAAGAGAGTATGGTAGAGGAAGTGTCTTTAAAGCATAATTCCATTGAATAACATAGAACTGGATCCAAACCTGGACTTGGAATTTCATAGACAGAACCTGTATCCTTATCAGTTCCGTAGGACTTATCAGATCGACACATTGAAGTGGAAGGGGTCTAGCCTTGAGGATTTGCGAAATGCGATTGCGCGATTTAATCACAACCGTCGGATCGCGAGCCTGATCGATGGTCAAGATGTGATTGCAAATAGCAATCAGAGGAGTTAAGTGCTGGAGAATATGTTGTGCCGACATCCGAAATGTCGATATGCGACATAGCGATACGCCGATAGCTGATGAGCAGAGATCAGAGCTCGGCAGCGATCGCTGATCAGAGATCAAAAATAGGGAAGTGCTATAGAATGGAAAGCGAAAGAGTGGACTCAATGATATATATAGGTCTAGGTGCATGTTATTTGAAGTCCAGAATTAAGGGTTTCAGAGCGGGTTTTCTCGTGTTTTCCTTTGTATTGCATTAAAGTAATGGTCCCAGGTTTTAAAAGAAAATTCCAATATGTTGTATGGTCTAAGTTAAAGGCTTAAAGGCCTCAGTTAAACGCTTCCAATAGGTTTGTGGGCCATAACCCACAGGCCTTAGGATCAAATATTTAATATGAAAGGGATTTTGCCTTACCCCAAAAATCTCCTTTCATCATTTAGTATCAGAGCAGGGAAAGATTAAAGGGAAAGTTTCCTGCGAGAAGGAAGAAGGAGTGCAAGCAGAAGGAAAGGAGGTATAATTGTTGAAGCTTGAGAGTTATGGTCTTACTATCATTCAGAGAATGGTAACAGAAGGTGAGAAGACTTGCAGAAACCTAGAGCAAGGTGTGCTCAATTGGTTCTAGAGGAGAGAGCCAAAAGGATGCCAAAAGACTAACCTCAGAGGAGAAAGTTTGGTGAGGTATTGTGTAGTAGAGGAAGACTGTTACTACAGAGGTTGGTTGTGGCTCACTGAAGATCATGAAGGCAGTTCCACTGAGAAGTGGGTAGAATTGCTAAGGACAAGGAGAAGCATATGACTAGGAGGTCATAAATTTTTGTGCCTCGGGAGTCTGATGCAGGATCATCTGGCACTCTTAATCAAAAGAGGAATCCAAATCGAAGAACGAGAGGACGTGGACCATATGAGATGAAAAAGGGACAAACTCTATTAAAACAAAGTAAATGATGGAATGGATAAAGTCTCTCAAAGACTTTATTAAATGTAATCTGCCACATATGTATGCATGTAGAGAGAATTAGGGATAGTTGAGTGATTCATGGAGAGGATTTGATCGTATCCTTCATAGTGATCTGATCCAATGTTTCCTTATATATATATATGATAAACCTGTGAGAGGAGAGTGATATATAGAGCGATAGATAGAGATTTGTGTAAATCGAGTGAGCAGAATGTAATCGAGAGAGAACTCGTTCTAAGGCTGAAATGCCTTAGCCTGTATTCAATATTGTATAATGAATGGATTATGTGTTCTGTGGATTTCCACGTACTTGTATATTTTAGTTATGCGGTATATATCCGTGAATGGTTTAAATCCTGTTTATAAGTGTGTTGATTGACCATCGATCACTGAAAGGATTGATGGCAATCTAAAATATCATATTTAATTGTTGTCTGAGTGTTGTGTGTGTCATAATAGAGTATGGCAGAGGAAGTGGCTTTAAAGCATAATTCCATTGAATATCACAGATGGATCTAAACCTGGACTTGAAATTTCATAGATGGAACCTATACCCTTATTAGGTCCGTAGGATTGATCCGATCGGTGCATTGAAGTGGAAGGGGTCTAGCCTTGAGGATTTGTGAAATGTAATCACGCGATTTAATCACAATTGTCGGATCGTGAGCCTGATCGACGGTCAAGATGTGAGCGCAAATCACAATCGGAGGAGTTAATGGCTGGTGAATATGATGTGCCAACATCCAAAATGCTGATATGCGACATAGCGATACGTCGATAGCCAATGAGCAGAGATCGGAGCTCGGAGCGGTCACTGATCAGAGATTGGAGATCAGGAAGTACTGCAGAATGGAAAGCGAAATAGCAGACCCGATAATATATATAGGTCTGGGTGCATGTTATTTGAAGTCCAGCCTTAAGGGTTTCGGAGTGGGTTTTCCCACGTTTTCCTTTGTATTGTGTTAAAGTAATGGTCCCGGGTTTTAAAAGAAAATTATGATATGTTGTATGGTCTGAGTTATAGGCTTAAAGGCCTCAATTAAATGCTTCTGACAGGTTTGTGGGCCATAACCCACAGGCCTCAAGATTGAATATTTAATATGAAAGGGATTTTGCCTTACTCCGAAAATCTCCTTTCATCAGCTCTCGTATTGGTTCAATCTGCAATAGGTTCAATGGGACCATTAATAGTCTCTTATTCCCACATACATGGAAATAATTAATATCTTTTGGGGTCAATAGTAATGATACCATATGTAGAACTTGTGAAAATGTTTCTACTTGTAGGAAGAGGTCATCAAAGGAATCCTCTTCATGGGTGAATTGTTTGACTTTTAACATAGTAGTAAATTCCTTAGCAATGTGATTTGGGTCACACTGCCTTCCTTGAACTATAGCCAATTTCAGAGACATAATAATCTCTGCTTCCTTTACTGCATTTCCATAATTTTGTAGTGCGAAAGCAACACATTGTAATGGGAAAGTTGACCAAATGGATTTCTTCTGCTCTTTCATTCCTCTTGTTAAACCTCCTTCCCCTACTATCTGGTAGGCTATTTATCTGGCCAAAAGTTTGTCGTGGGCATAATATGGGAGGACATGTGGAGAATCAATTCTCCCAAAAACTCTAATGTAGGTGAATGTCTCTTCCCCAAACCCTCTAGCTACTGCCAAGATATCTACTTTAGCCTCTTTAGAAAATCTAGGGGTTGTTCTATCAAAAATTGATTTATGAATAAGAGGCATAACACCCTAATAGATCTTAATAAAAGTAATTGAGATTCCACAAAATTTTATGGTATATATGGATAGGAAGTGGGTTTTTTACAATCCACTTCCATCCCATATTCAGAAACTAATAACAAAAACAAATTGCGTCCATAACAAAAAACTCATAAAGAAAGGGGGGAAATCCTTGAAGAAAAACTTCTCTTCTTCTATACTCCATAATGGCCTTTGCAAAATTGCCTAATAAAATCTGACCCCAACTCATAATTGTTGCATTAACTATTGCATCTATTAACAAGAACCATTCCATGGAAAATTTGGTGCTATTCTACCAAATAATCTACACATCATTACTGCAGCTGGATGCTATTGAGTACATACCAGTTTTATCATTTGAGTTTGCCTCCACTTGATCTCCAGGTCTATGTAACGTCGAATGTGTCCTTTTTATCTTTGGTGAAATGCTCAAGGAACTCTTTCTTATAGATATTTTGAGGCTCTGGTAGCTGGTACATTAGGCATAGGTTGTCTCGTGGGAAAGACCCCATGACTTGTTTCCTTTTATTCTTGAAATTTCTGTCTGAGATGTCTAACTAATCAATTACCCATTTCGCCATATCTGTGAATTATATTATCTTTGGTCTTGTAGCGATTCGATGTAAGAATGAACATGATGTCTCAAAATAGGAGGCGTTAGATGATTCCTGAGCATCAACTGTGGCCTTTGTTATCAGTGGCTTGGGCTACGCTTATTCTAACATGTTATACATGGGTTCCCATGTCGTGGTTCCTCCATCATTGCTACATGTGGTATCAGAGAAAAGCGGTACCATGTCTGATTTCTTAGATGCAGTCACCTTTCCCTTCTTCACCATTCTTTCTAATGATGTTTTCTACAGAGGTTTCCTGAAATGGAGTAATGGAAGTTATTGGATAAACACAAAGCAAGAATTACAGTGAGTATTAAATGATACAGTTAACCCCAAAAGGTGACAAGAGAAGAGCTTTTATTCAAAACGCAGATGAAAAGATATCAAATCATGTCGAGCTGGGTCTCTTATCATTGCCTTTATTACTCATTTAAACTATTGCATTACAAACAGGAAGGGAAAAAATTTAAGGTGGTGAGTTTAAAGTGTGAAATGCCAATTATGCGATTGCAATAAGTTTATCGCATTATTACAAATCACACTATCGCATTTTCGGTTGTGCATTTTTCCAGAGTTGTTTAGAATTATATGGGATGAGAGGTGAGTGGCATAATTTTCATTCTTTAGAGCGTACATTGACTAAATGAATAATTACTTCATAAAGTGCCTTTTTACTAAGTGCCAGACTTAACTTATAGTTTATAACATTTGTTTTTATCGGGTCCAGGTTCTATCACACTTCGCAAACTTTTGTAGTTCACAAGATTGGCTTTTAAGTAAAGTTTCACGATGTGATAAGTATCGACTTGCTCTATTGCAATATCGTAGCTTGCATATTACAATAGGCTTTGTGATTTGCATCTTTTATAAAAGTCAATATGCGATTGCGATAGGCGCTTCATTTTACAACAAATGCCTTACGTCTTAGCTTTATATGGAGAGTCTAATGACATCCTAAGTTTATTACGGTAATCCCCTCCATCGCAATTCACGGATCCTGGTTGTTAATTAAATTTTGACACACTTGGTCCAACGATATGTGATAAAAGAGAAAATTGCTAGTCTTAAAGGGATTTGACTTGATATCTTAATTTATTTCTAAAAAATTAAAAAGAAAGTGCTTAAGTGATAAGTTTTTCTTGGAGAATTTTTTATAAAGGGTCCCCATTTATTAATATAATATTAATTGTTAAATCAATAAACGGTGGGTTGTTGAACAACACAACAATTGACGATTCACTAGAAGAACCAGTTATCTCTGATAGTCTTTTGAAATTTCTAAAACTTCCAAAATAAAAATAGTTTAGAAAATAGGAATTACATGAAATCTAAGATAAGTAACATTTCTTTGAATAAGAAAACAAAATCCACCTAATTACTATCCATTTGATATTCTCTTCAAAATGAAAATTCCATTGTCTACATCAGTCTTTACTTGGATTTAAAGATAAAGTAGAGGGCTCTTACAGATTACCTTTTAGATGTACTCATTTGTCACAAGTAGAGCCTCTATTGCTAGCAGCTGTTCATAGCCTCAATAGGGTTACCTTTTAACCATCAATGATTTAGTATCCCATCCAAATAAGAGTGCAATATTTAGAGATAAATTCAGATTCATATACTTACTCTTTTTTGTTTCTTTCCCAAATAGTTTATCTTTTTCTTCTAAAAAATTTCATTTTTTCTACTTAAAGGTCATTATCTTGGTTTGGTGGCCAAAATTGACAATTCCATTTACTGGTTGTAACTCAACTGAACAAGCTAGCTCATGATGAGGCCACTTGTCTTTTTTACTAAAATAATCTCAAGCCATTACCCTGTTTTGATATGCAGTATTGGTATTAATGTCAGCTTATTATTTCCCTATGAACATGGTAAGTTGGCTCTTGACTATTATCCTTTAAGTATATTTTAGAATTACACTCTAAGAAGAGAAAAGTTGATTAGATGGGGGAATCATTAACTCCTTAAGAGTTTCTGGATGACAATTATAGAGTTAGATATTATTATCTGCAGAGAGTCTTTGCTTTGTTAAAGATGTTTTTCTTGACTGATGGTAGAACAAAGGTCTCTTTACAAAGTTGATGTTTTACAAAGGAAAAATGATTTTAAAAAACAAGCAAGTTTTATAGAAATAAAACTTAGCTTATGTATCAAAAGTGAAAATTATCTTCTCAACAATGTCTACTTATACACGTGAAAAATCAAAATATAAAAGAGAATTTTATTGAAAGGCCAAGAGTAATTACTATTTAACTTTTATTTTCCTAGAAAAGTAAAGGCAATAATGTACAAGGGATATAAGAGGTTATCTTCTATGAAAAATATTTCTTCAAAATCTTCCCATTAATAGGTAGAGAATCTCTCTTGCTCGATAAATCTTGCAATAAGAAGGTTGATGGGCCGATTTGTTCCGCAATCTGAAATGGGCCAAGCCACATTATTTGCAATTTGGTATTCTTACCTTTTTCCTCATGTGGTTTATCTCACTTCAATACAAGCTATCAGAGCTGAAAGGATTTAGGACTTACAAAATTTACATCAAATGAAGATTTAACTAACTGTTGATGATGTGCATGTATGCTTTTTGATTTGTCTCTTTCTTCTTCAAGTTTGAGGATTTACGATTGTCTCAATTGCATAGAAGAGGAATGAGTTTCTTCAATAAATTGAACCAGGGCTAGTGAGGGAATAACTACATTTGTAGGGAGAAAAACCTCTTTCCCATAGACCAAATTAAAAGGAGAAGTTCCTATTGAGGCCTTTTGTGTTATTCGATCTACCCATAGAGAAAAAGTTAAAGATTATGCCAGTTTTTCTGACTTTGATCAATAGTTCATTTCATGATCCTTATGAGATTTTTATTTGTAGATTCGGCCAAACCATTTCCCTAAGGATAATAGTTAATAGAATATTTAAGTTTGAAACCTCTTTTAAGAGAAAAAATTTTCATAGCATTTACTGTGAAATAAGATGCATTGTCAAACATGAGGAAGTTTTTAGACCAAATTTGGTAATAATAAACTGGTCAATAAATTCAATGATGTTTTCATAATTGGCTACCTTAAGTGGAATTGCTTCCACCCATTTCATGAAGTAATCAGTTGCTGTAAGGATATATCTATGTTGCTTTGAAGAGTGAGCAACGATCTCACCTATTATGTCTAGTCCCCATTGTTCAAATGGTTATTCAATGTTGACCTACTGCAACGGTAATGCGGGTTTCCTCTGTCTTCTAGTAGTTGTTTCACAAATTTTACATTTCCTTACATATTCATGTGCATATTTGAATAAGGTTGGCCAATAATAGCTAACATGCAGGATTATGTGCCGTTGTGTCTCCTCCAAAATTTCCACTAGCTGGTCCATCATGGAGTTCCTGGAAAACCTTTTTTGCCTCAAATTTTTCAAGGCATCTAAGTAAAACATAATCATAATTATTCCTAAACAAAAGATCATTGATGATTTCATATTGCTTAGCTTTTATCCTCAAAGCCCTTTTTCTTTTGTAACTGAGTTGCATAGGGGCATATCCATTTTTCAAATAAAATATGATATCATCATATTTAGATTCAGTATCGTTGAGGCTTACCTCATATATTTGTATATTGTCACTTGAATCTTGTAGTGCTAGTAAGTTAGATGCTCCTACTAACATTCTGAAAAAAAATTGACCTTTAACAATTTTAGCTGGTATGATCCCAATGTCATATTTTGGCAGTGTTGTTACCCAATTTGCTCTTTTCTCGGCTACTTCTCTTTGCATTAGTAAATTTCTCACTGCTGCGAATGGAACTACTACCTTAGTGTGAGTTTTGAGAAGAAAGGATCTGAAATGTTTTATTGATTTGAAAACAAAAAAAGCTTGTTTTTCAACATCTGAATAATTTAATTCAGCCCCCTGCAAATTGGAACTAAAAAGAGAAATTGGTGCTTTGATTTTTTCATCATTGACCTATGTCAATATAGCTATATATGATGTCTCGGAAGAAAAGGTACATAAAATTAAATGATTAGAAAAAATAGGAGTTGCTAAAGAGGGAGCATTTATGATTGCTTGTTTGATTAGATTAAAATATTCATGCTTAGTGTGTCCCCATTTAAAAATATAATTTTTCTTAAGCATAGATTGGAGGGGTAAAACAATTCGTGAAAAGTCAGGGACAAATCGCTTGACAAAATTTATTTTACCTAGGAAAGATGCATGGATTTTTTATTATAAGGCAAAGAGATTTCATAAATTTCTTTATCCTATCAGGATCAATGTGAATGTCATCTTTAGATACAATAAATCCAAGAATTTTTCCTTCACTCAAAGTAAAGAAAGATTTCTTGGGATTTAGAGAAATTCCATATCTCTAACAATGTTCAAAGATTTGTTTTAAATCCTTTAAATGATTACTGCGCTTTTTTGAATACGCAGTTATGTCATCTAAATAAATTACCACTGATTTATTCACCAAACCTTTGAAAGTTGTATCCATGGCTCTCTGTTGGGCGTGGGATCCCCCAAGGGTAGTTTGGGGCTAAAAGCCCATATTTTGGTCAAATTTTGTAATCCAAATGTAAAGACTCCACATTTTGTGGCCACAAAGCGCGTAGTTGTTAAAGAGTCATAGGGCTATCAACCCTTATTTTGAAAATGTAATGTCGGCTGTAGAAGATCTACCCATGGTCTGCGAACCATGGGATTGTATAAATAGAGCTAAGCTCTAAGTAGTTAGAGGCATTATGGAATCAATGAAGGAAATCAAACATGTATGAGAGATAGCTCCAAGGTAGAAGTCTAAGTTTTGGGTCGTAGTATAGGTAGAGGCTTTACAGCTGAGTGCGCAAAGCCATAGAAGTCCACAGTTGAGTGTGCGGACCCCTTCAGCTGAGTGCACAGGGTAGGTCGAGTCTATAATTGTCCGAAAGTATCAATAAAGAGAAGTACTCAACAATTTCTATGTCTTTATTTCCTGTTTATGCATTTGGTTATGTTTGGGTATGAATTTCACTTATAATGCTTATATGATGTGTGAATATATGTAATTGTGTTGATTAAGTGAACACAAGTAAGAACATCTGTTTACATGAAGCTAACTAAGATCTATAATAAGACAAGTAAGATACCTAGCGTAGTTTGGGAAATATCACAATTCGTTGCCTTAGCAGCGCAAAAGTATATCAGTCCCAGGTTAGGGTTGCGCAAAAAATGATTGTATCCTTTTGCGAAGGTACTCAAGGGTGGAACGGAGGGCTAAACAACCTGCGTGCAGGCAGGTATAACTAGGATAAAATGACATCACAACCATCTCAAGGGTGTGGAAACTTGGTTCCAGCAGCCCCCCATACTGCTTCGGGTGAGACTTCAGTTCGCACTCCACGGGATAATGCCAATAGGACCAATAGTGTAGGGATTTGTTTGGCTAACTAATGTTGAACCTAGGTCAAGCCCCCAAAATCCAACAAATGGTTCCGTTTCTAGGACTGGAATCTGCATGAGATATGTGTGATGTCGCATCACTAGAATCCAACTAAGAAAGAAATCAAAGGCTGGTTGGACAGAAGGATTCACGAGTTCACGGAACAAGAAAACAGAAACCCACGACTGTCAAAAGAATAGTGGTTGGACAAATACCTGTATACGGAGATCCACGAAATATTTTTCCCCTTCTTTCCTACTGAGCTATACGAGTGGATCACGAAGCTAGTAGATAGCCAAGGAAGGTGGAAACTTGATAGTCCTATTGTGTGGACCCCAAAGCTAGTGTGAAGGTTGGAAGCATCAGGGGATAAGATTGTGTGAGTTGTCGACCACTGGCTCGATCACATCATAGGAGGATTCGTTACTAAATTAGCAGTTGATACCTCAATCAGCTATAGCAAGGTGGAGCGATGATTTTTCAACGGACCGTGAGGTAAGTATGAAAATCTTTGAATACTTGGATTAAAATGTTGTTGTGAAAAAAATGAGTTATGCACCGACCTTGATGTTTGGGACTACATGAAGTGGAAAAAGTTATAGAAACAAAGGAAATAAGGGTTCAAATTATAGCCCCTTGATTTCACCTCCGCAAGGGGACGAAGAAGGGATAGCGAAGGTCTCTCCACAAAGTGTTATTCAGTTGATAAGATAGGGATTTCCGCAAATACCACCTCTGTATTCACCGCCATCACCTCCAACTTCACCCGTATCACCTCCACCTCCACTGCAATTCAGTATGGCAAACACACTAAAGTTACCTTTGTTCAAAGGTTTGGGAAATGAGGATCCAGACTGATTCTGGTTCGTTGTAAGGGCTGTATGGGAAGCTCAAGGTCTTACAGATGATCACATAAATAAGGCAACACTAGTTAGTGATCTGTAAGATCGCTCGCTAACCTAGTATATTAAGTACTCTAGCGATAACCTGAATGATAGAGTAGTGGACATCCAAGTAGCACTGAATAGGGAATTTAGTAGACCTAAATCTGAAGCGTAGTCTATTGTGGGATTCAAAGAGATCACGATGCTATTAGGCGAGACGCCTTGGGAACTAAATCAGAGGCTGAAATGTACGATCTGTGAAGCCAACATGAATTTGACAGATGGACAACATCGCGAGTGGTTTGTGGCTTCACTACTACCACACTTAAGGAGTGCACTGTTGTAGCAGAAAATAACAACTCAGGTAGAGGCCCTGGAGATTTCCATGAGACTACATGAGACTCTGATGCAAGATCCTAATCTAGGAGTCATGAGACTCTGATGCAAGATCCTAATCTAGAAGTTCATCAAATCCACGCACAACTAAAGAATATGTGCCTTGAGATGCAAAGCTTGAAGCATGATAGGATGGTTCGGCCAAAGGTACGTGAAGAGGTATGGTGTTTGAAATGCAAGAATCAGGGTCATGACAAAGACCACTACCCAATCTTTACAAATTACCTTGCAGGAGGAGGATCGATGCCTTTAAGGCTAGAAGCTCAAGCAGGACCTAGAGCGGTGCCTGCCTTATGGTACGCCATCTATCAAGCAGCTAGAAAACATGCTATGGATAACTACCACTTGTTACAGAAGTATGTGCAAACATCGCAATAGTTGTTCTGCAACTTTTGTAGGTTGGTAGGACATGATGAGTGTACTTGTAGGAGCTATGAATTGATGATGGATAGAACTCCCACCTATAGGGTTTAGGCTAAAACATGGCCCCTTGACTAGAATGCAAGGATGGCACAAACATGATTTCAGGGGTGCGGATGAGGTCGAGGTAGAGGAGGACATGGTAGAGGTCGAGGACAGTTGATTTGCTACAATTTCGGAGGGACAGGACACTATGCTCATGATTTTACTAACAATGCGCCCATTTTTCAAGTATTGCACGCTGTTTGATCATGAAACAGAAGATTTTCCTACATTGATAGCTAGGATATGTGACAAAGGAGCGCTACCACCTCCCCCAACTTAGAACTTGTAGATTATGAGGTGTGAGCCACGCGAGGAAGATCCGAACGTAAATATAGTGCTCCAAAGTGGAATCGCGATAGGAGATGACAAGGAGAAACAATTGGAAGACAGTACATGGGTTTGAAAAGCCCTGGCGAAAGAGGCCGAGTTCGATTTGGAGTGCACCTGTGAAGAATTCATTGAAGATAAGAAGAGCTTTGCTGAGGCCTTAAATTTAGGAAGCAAGGATAAGCCTATGTTGGAGATGGACCCCTCTATGCTCACAACTTTCTTGGAAACCTGTATGAAATTACTGTGCGATAGTAAGGCTGTGAAAGTGTTGCAAGAACTTACCAATAGATGTGTTGGCACCGCACCAGGTGAACCGTGCATAGTCCGCAAGATCGGCAAGCATAAGACAAGGACAGGGCATGAAATGAGACTCACTTTGCAGATTGGAGAAGATGAAATGGATCAAGTCATTCTAGATTTTGGATTAGATGTGAATGTTCTACCAAAACATAAATGGCAGTGAATGGGGAGACATGCACTGCAATGGTCTTTGATTCAGCTAAGGATGGCGAATCAGCAGAAAATCATACCATGGGGTGGCTGTAGGGAGTGACCGTGAATATTAAGGGAGTGAGCACGCTGGCAGATTTTGAAGTCATAGAGATTGTTGATGACAATAATACCTACCCTTCACTCTTGGGAATTGACTGGGCTACTGATATGAATGCGGTAATCAATTTGAAGAAGTGAAATATGATATTTGAGAAGAAGTCACTACGTGTAATAATACCCCTGCATCCTACTGAAGGATCGTGCTATACAGAACTAGTCTGCGATTATGAGAGTGATAATGATCTTGACTGCATCTATAAGATAATAGTGCGAGACCAAGACTGGGTGAATCCCACCACGGATGGGCGGATTACATGGGATTGCAAGAGTTCTTGCACTTTGAATTCCAGCGAAGAAATAGAATGCTGGCAGAATCGGTTACATGAAGTAACTACACTTAATTGTAACATGATGACCCAGTTGCTACAATGTGTGTCGTCAGAGGAAAGAAATCTACCCACTTATGATGGTCTAAATGAGATAGATACCTTTCTGGATGCATTTGAAAGAGAAGTTCCAGAAAAGCAATGCTTCCAGGCATTGGACTGGGCACTGCGTGCTACGCCCGCAAGATGGTGGGGTATGCACATGGGGAGTTTCGATGATTGGCACGAATGTAGGAGGATGATGCGAGCACGATTTGGGAAGCTTAATATGCGAATGACAGACAAGTATGATGGATAGTATGATCTGCACACACATTTGGCCAAATGGCTATAGGCCTATGGAGAAAAGCCCCAACTTGAGCAGGTCCACCTGTACTCCACGCTAAAGTACTTGGTCAATAAGCCTGTGTTGGGGGGGCACATTTGCAGATGGCTCTTATTGTTCCAAGAGTACAATTTTGAAGTTGTTGTGAAGCCTAAATGATTAAATGTGGGACCTAACCACCTGTCATGCATTGAGACAGGGGAGGAACCCACTAATTTGGAGGAAGGATTACCTGACGCACAACTCTTTACTGTGCGCATCGCAGATGGACATTTTACGGATATAATACACTTCCTAACAATTGGAACTGTGCCGGAAGGGATACTCTATCCAACAAAAGAAGGAATTAGTGGTGCGCGTGACATATTTCTCTGTCATTGCTAGGCATCTATACAAGATGGGGACTGATGAGATATTGAAAAGATATGTACCTGAGTTTGAACGAAGCAGCATCCTCATGGAAGCTCATGGGGGCATCGCGGGAGGACATTATGCAAGGAGAGCAACCACACAGAAGATTCTATGCGCATGGTTGTGGTGGCCAACCCCTCACCAAGATTCAAAAGAATATTGCAAGGCATGTGATGTATGTCAAAGAATGGGCAGGCCATCACGGAGGGAAGACATGCGCGAGGTACATTATCACTGCGATGGAGTAATTGACACGTTAGGCAGAAGCACAACCGGTGAAGGATTGCATAGGCACGACTACCATGATGTTTCTATTTGAGCATGTACTGACATGATTTGGATGCCCAAAGATCTTGATGAGTGATCTTGGTACGCACTTCCTGAATGAGACGATCAACGCACTAATGGAGGAATTTCAGGTGTATCACCAAAAGAGCACACCTTATCACCCACAGGCTAACGGGACAGTGGAGGTGTTCAACAAAGTACTAGAGACAGCACTGACCAAGGTATGCAATGCTCAATGAAGTGATTAGGACCTATGCATACCTGTAGTATTGTGGGCTTATTAGCCAACGTGAAAGAAGTTAACGGGACAGACACCCTTTAGGCTGGTATACAGGGTTGAAGCGGTGATGCTTATGGAATACATTGTACCTAGTCTACTCATAGCAGTGCTCACAGGTATGACAGATCGTGGAGCCCTGGAAGAGAGTCTCATGCAGTTGGACGAGCTCGAAGAAGAGAGATTTTTGGCTGGATTTCATCAACAGGTCCAAAAGCAGTGAGAAAAAGCGTGGCATGACTGACATATTAAATTGTGCACCTTTAAGGTGAATGAATTGGTGTTGTTGTATGACAGTAAGTTTGATAAATTTCCAGAGAAATTCAGAATGCATTGGTTGGGGCTCTATGTTATTAAGGAGATTACCGATGGTGGTGCGGTCTAGTTGGTTAAGTTGAATGGAGATCCCTTCCCTAGAAAGGTGAATGGTAGTCGATTGAAGCCATACACAGGTGGCCCAGCCATCTGCCTAGCCAAAAAAATCATAGTCTTAGTGATCCAGGTAGCTGAAAGGATGCGCGGTACTATAAACTACACTGCTTGGTTTGGATAGCTACGCGATGTCAGGGCTGCGTGAAGCAGTGAAGTGTCATAGGGTCCACAACAGCGTGAAGACATCTGTGCTAGTGTGCAAGTCCACCAGAAAGTGACCGTTAAAGTCACTATTCACGATTTGATGGTCGTTTTGAGGCAAAATGGAGCAGGTGGTAGGTATTTAAGGTGATATTTATGGGTTAGATTCTTAAAAATCTGCTGCCAATCTAGCATTAATGGGTTGAATGTGTGGAGAACAAGTGGTTATCCACCGAAAAACACTTGGCATTTTGAGAACTGAGTTGTTGCGTACTCTAGTATACGTGAACCGAGACCTATTTGAGACTGTGAAAGTGAATTTATTGTTTGAGCAACTACCAGAGACACTGCAAGAATTGTGGAATAGCACTATGTCAGCGCCTGCAGAAGCCATGAACATAGGAGTGGTGACAGTCGAGGAAGTCATGCAAGAAATTGTAGAGTAGAAGCCCCAGAGAGCACCAGAATAATAGTTTAGGTCCCTAAATCACCCAGAACACCGAGACCTAAGAAGGATAAGCAGGCTATGATACCGGTGTGTGTCTCACCAAGAAACCCACAGAGGACCAAGCTCACCTTGCAAGAAAAGGGGAAGGCCATTAATCTAGAGGTCGACGAGGAGGAATCTGAAGAAATCCTAGTGGATGAGGAGGATTAATAAATGGATGTTGAAACCTAGGGTGCGGAACCTATTACCCAGTTACCAGAATATGTTCCTCCACGCAAGGGTATAGCCAAGGTTCTGAAGGACATAAACGAGAGGAAGAGCTCCCTGCAAACCCCGTTTCTCCTAGATGATATTATTTCAGAGGGGCTGCACTTAGGACAAGTTCCTCTACTGAAATTTGAAGATTGGGACCTTGCGGATCATGAGAAATTTCCACATTTAGTGACTGAGTAGCTAATGTGCTGAAGGAATGATGCGACGGCTAGAATGATTGAATTGGAGCCACGCAAATGGCTCACGGGTGTAGAGAAAGTCAGGATACTAAACCTGTTCTAGGTGCTGCATTACCACCACGCCCCAGTGACCATCTTCATCATCAAGTAGCTGCTCTACTTGTGCATGATGGGTGTTTGTGGCTGGAGGAACCCATTCCCGTCACAGACCACTTGATTCATCGAATTACATGGCTGCCTTACTCAGGGGAGGAATCAACCAATATATCTGAAAGAAAAGGTGGAAAGTTGGCCCTCATGAAAGCGATGAAGAAGAAGTTCAAGTTGGATAAGAAGAAGTGAGGATATGACATCCCCAACATTAATAACCCTGCGGTCAAGGTCACGACACAAATACTAGCAGGAAAAGTGATGCGGAGGTGTCGCATGGATGAGGTGCCCACGCTTGTGATTGCACAGGCGGCCCAATGCGATGAAGGAGTCTAGTTCAACTGGGTGAATTATCTTTGTGGTGAGTTCCTTGCAAACTGTCATGAGGCATAGGAGCAGGGAAAAACGTTTCACTACCTGTGGCTCCTGTTGTTGATTGTACTGGTGGCATGGGAGCTACCCAAGGATAGCCAATTTCCCTCGGTCGTGTAAGACCTTCTAGAGATAGTTAAACATGCTTCACTATGGACGACCAAGGATGCGTAGTGAATAAAATAAAGAAAGATATTTTGGGTCTTAATGGAGATGAATATCCAGATGGGGATCAACTACAAGCTGCAATTTTCACCCATAGTATATGCCAGTCTACAGTGCTTTGTAGAATTCAAAGCAGATTTCCACCATGTCTTTATCAGGGTGTGGAAGGACCCTACGAAGACATGGCATAACCTACCATATCTGGCAACTGATGATGTAATTTTCGTAGTCCTCGAGTCTTGGCCTCCGGAGTGGCGTGCTCCAGCAGGCTCCGCGGTGGAAATGGACAAGTCTGATGTGTAGCATAAAAAGGAAGAAACCAAGCTCTGAATGGCGTAGTTGGCAGAGAAGCGTACAAAAGAGGAAGTAGAGGATAAGGTCCAGGAAATGCGTGACGCTACGAAATTGGCCGAACAACAGAGGACAAGAGGGGAAGAGCATGGAGGACAGAAGTCGCCTTCGTCTGGAACTGAGGTAGAAACATAGACAGAACAAGGTGGCACAGAGCCACAAACGATGTCTACCCAACACAAGCATCTACGACCACGAGAGTAGGCAGTGCCATGAAAGAAAACAAAGGCATCAAAGACATCCTTTATCCAAATCACCCTCACTTAGGGGGATTTGCATGATATCGGAGAAATGGTGAGGGATGTCAACATAGAGGCCCTCCAACAGTTCGAAGAGCAACAACAGTTGGTATTGGGGGCTCTCCAAACAGAGCTGCAAGTGTTGCAGGTATGCACTCCATGGGCTAGCACAGTTTCCACCAACCTCGTGATCAACACTTTAGCTGCTGAGGAGATGTTGTGCACAAGGGTGACCAACATGATAGTGCTACCAAATGGGACACTTACTACAGAGAAGGAGGCCGACAGGCCCACGGTTAGTAGTTTGAAAGGTGTTAGATTGAACATGGCTGCGCTCCCTCGGGAGACGCTCTACCTCTTGCAAGATGGAGTCACCCAGAACTCAGGGCTCAGGAGAATTGCACTCTACAGGTGATGAGCGAGCAGTGCATTAAAATCAACCAGTTGGGACTACAGCACAATGAGGCAGTGGAATAGAACAAGTAGATTATGCAGGTATTAGAGGAAGCCCGCCAGATGGTCTCGGAGTTGGACATTCAGGCAGATGAACCAGTGGAGGTGCACGTCTGCAAGTTGGCCACAAAGGTGTTTGGCGCTCGAGCAGAGATGGCCAGGGTTCATTTGGAGCTGAACCTGCAGATCGTAGAACTATAGTTGAAGGCTTAGCCTTCAACTCTGTCGGAAGTCAGAGAACAACGTACCACCACTGTTACAACAACAATAGTAGTGGTTGACAATACGTTGGCGGACTGCATGCAGCTGTTTGAATAGCCATTCGAGGTTCTAACCACCCTATAGGAGGACCTAAATGTAGAGCGCATGGAGACAAAGGCACGTGAGCTACAACAAAGGTATATCAAGGTCAAAGGGATCATGCAGGTGGTTTCCCTTACACAGAGGCTCGCACAGATGCAGGAGGCAAATGCACTCAAGGAACAGGTGGATGTCACTCGACATAAAGAAGCAGTCTTAAAAGTGCCCCTACAACCATGGATAGATGAGGCTTATGCGATCACAGCCTCCATTGAAGGAAAGCTCGCAACAATACAGACAGCTCTATAGAAGATTCAGGGTAGCAATCACCGAGTAGTGCATGGAAGAAGTCCAACAAGCGGCCGCTCAGTGCGCTGCCGAAATTGCGGTGATCCAAACGGACCTGGGAGGTATTCCCGCTAAGATCTCCGCACCTGCAGAGTTACTCGAGGGAGAGTCACAATTTTTTTGTTGGGGACCCTTTGGGTACGGGATCCCCCAAGGGTAGTTTGGGGCTAAAATCCCATATTTTGAAAATGTAATGTAAGCTGTAGAAGATCTACCCATGGTCTGCGGACCATGGGATTGTATAAATAGAGCTAAGTTCTAAGTAGTTAGAGGCATTATGGAATCAATGAAGTAGATCAAACATGTATGAGAGATAGCTCTGAGGTAGAAGTCTAAGTTTTGGGTTGTAGCATAGGTAGAAGCTCTACAGTTGAATGTGCAGAGGCCTAAAAGTCCACAGTTGAGTGTGCGGACCCCTGCAGCTGAGTGCGCAGGGCGGGTTGAGTCTGTAATTGTCCAAAAGTATCAATAAAGAGAAGTATTCTACAATTTCTGCGTCTTTATTTCCTGTTTATGCATCTGGTTATGTTTGGGTATGAATTTCACTTATAATGCTTATATGATGCGCAAATATATGTAATTGTGTTGGTTAAGTGAACGTAAGTAAGAAAATCTGTTTATGCGAAGATAACTAAGATCTGTAATAAGACAAGTAAGAGACTTAGTGTAGTTTGGGAAATATCACAATTCACTATCTTAGCAGTGTGAATGTATATCATCCCCAGGTTAGGGCTACACAAAAGCCAATTGTATCCTTTCACGAAGGTACTGAAGGGTGGAATAGAGGGCTAAGCAAACTGCATGTAGGCAGGTATAGTCGGGATAAACCAACATCACAACCATCTCAAGGGTTCGGAAACTTGGCTTCAACATCCCCCCATACTGCTTCAAGTGAGACTTCAGTTTGTGCTTCACGGGTTGATGCCGAAAGGGCCATTAGTGTATGGATTTGTTTAGCTAACTAACGCTGAACCTGGGTCAAGCCCCCATAAGCCAACACTCTCTGAAATGTTGCACCAACATTAATTAATCCAAATGGAATATTTTGGTAAGCATATGTTACCCATTTGGTTCAGAATGTGGTCTTTAGCTGATCATATGGATGTACCAGAATCTGATTATAACCTGAAAATCCATGAAGAAAAGACATTAGTTCTGAGCCTACAACTGATTGCAGTATCTGTTCCATAGGAGGCAATGGAAAGTTATCCTTCTGAAAATATTTTTTGATATTTCGAAATTCTATACATATTCAAATATCACCATTATTTTTCCTGACTGGAACAAGGTTATAAACCCACCTTGAATGCCTGACAGGAAAAATTATTTTGGCTTTGAGAAGCTTATTCAATTTAGGTTTGATTTGATTTTCTAAATTCGAGTGAATTTTTCTCAATTTCTTTTGTACAGGATTTTCATCAGATATCATAGGAATGGTATGTTGAATAATGGAAGTATCATATGTCTTAATATGTTTTCTCGAGTGATTCATAAGGGAAAATACCTCGGGTTCAGGCACGGAAGGCCAACAATGCTGTGCTATAGTATAGGATAGCGCTGGCATTTTCACCTCACCCCAAAGGGCAAAATGTCTCATCTGAAGCGCACTGTAACCAAAAGGGAAGAAGGGCTCAGCATGGGATTGAGGGGGTCTAAGCTATACCCAGGCGGTTATACACATATGCAGTCATAAAACATGGAACAAAGGTAATGATATCCTCAACTCATACATAGAGACTCATCATATATACCATAGAACTAAAAACATACTAGTGTCAATCTATCACGCACTAGCCTCATGTAACAAGGGGACCAATTAAAATTTTGATAAGCCATAATACAAGATGTACAATACACTTATGGATCTTAACATTCCTCAACTTGAATTACATTAAAGTATCATAACATAATAGATTATAACTCGGCTATTGGCCATCAACAATGTAGAGAATACCTGGCTTAGTAGCTCGGGTCAGATTTACTCCGCAACTTAGTTCCTTAGTTCCTAGCCCTTCCTGCTTTTGCTCTGGTGTCTACATACCTCCTCAACGGCCCAATCCTTCATTGTCTCAGCAACAGCCCTGGTGATCAATGAAACCCAGAAAAAATTGTAGAAAAACCTCTAACAATCGATAATCAACCCCTTCCTTTATGTTCTTCCTCTCTTTATATCCTTCTCAGCTGCCTAGATTGCTAGTTCATGCTTCGCTGCTTGCTTCCTTGGCTGCCTCTACACTTTCCCGTTTCCTCGGCTACCTTTTCCTTCTGCTGCCAACTTTCCATCACCTTCCGCAACTTCTCATTCTGCCACCCAACCGTTACTACCATTTGTCCTTTCCCACCCTACGGTTGGTCAAAACTGGTCAAAACTCCTCAAAATTAACGAAGGCTCAAACAAGCCCCGACCACAATTTATTGACTCATCCATGAGTCAAGTCATTTCGACCTCTCGTGGCTCTATTTCTATTTCCATGGGTTCTACGGGTGGCAACTGTGTTGTTACCAGTGCTATTTCCACTATCTGTTGTGTCAGCACCTCTGTTGCTATGATATCTTCTTGCGGAATATGCATTCCTTCCATTTCCAACCTAGCCTATGGTGTGGCATTTGCTTATATGCCCCTTTCCTGACCTTCTGACTCCTTCATTCAAATGAAGGCTCCAACTTGGGAACTGTTGTTATGGTCTGTTGCCTAAACTCGTTGTATCACTGGATGGCGAAGCTCCAGTTTGCTAAGATCACATCTGCACTCTGTGTAAATGTCTCGGCTATTTGGAATGTCAGGGTTGTCAGCTGTTGGACCTGCAGGTCATTCAGTTGTTGGCTGCTTGAGTCACATGCCTCTTTCAATTGCAAGACCTGCATCCACACTAGGGGCCACAAGTCTCAGATTACCCTCTTCGTCCTAGCAAGCTCCTCCTCAATTGCATCAACCTGGTATTAGACGATGTCGATTTGTTCATTTAGTTATTGGAGCTGAACAGGATCTGTGCATGCCCTTATGCTGGCAAATAGAGACTGAATCTGCTCTCGCAATGGGTAGACTTGGTGATTCTTCAGAGCTAGAATGCCCAACCATTCGTGGAATTTGCCCATTAAGGCGTGTCCATTGGTGAGGGTATCAGCTAGTGCTTGTTTCTTTGTCTCCTGCTCTCACATCTTGCTTTCAACTGAACATGCATATATTTCCACAAGGTCTGGCAATGCAGACCTTACGGTCTCTAGCTTATTCTTCATCTCTGCATTTTTGGTTGCCAGGCGTACGCACACCGTTTGTATGTGATTGCAGCATTCGATCAAGGAGAAGGCGGACATGTCCGTCGGTGCTTCCATTTTGGCTTCGACGATTGTTGGCCACATGGCTTGGAATCTCTACATAAGCTGATGCACTTGTGCTTGCAACCCTGTATTTTCCTCTTGCACGCGATTGTGTTCTTTAGTCATTGTGAGCAATTGCATCATCTGCTGCTCATGCTCCTTAACCAATTTCTCATGCAAGCCCTCAACCTTGTGGGTGGCTTGATGAATGAAAGAAAATAACTGGGCTGATGACCAGTGATACAGTGTATCAACCCTCATGGTGTCTGGTTTTGGAAATTGTTGTTGTAGGGGTAGGCCACTTGCAATGGATTTATCAGAATGTGAGGCGGGTGAATGCTCTTGCTGGGATGGTTGTTGTGATGGTGGGGTGAATTGTGGTGTGGCTAGGGTGATACTAGGGTTCGGTGGGACTGTGATTTTTATAGGGGGTGTGGGTAGGTATGGGCCAGTCCTTTCTCCCTACCAACTGGAATCTAGGCATCTTCCAGTCAGTGGGTCCAGTCCTAGAATTGGTGTTGTACTTTCAATAGGTGGAATTTCTAAAGTTGAGGTGGCACCTTCCTTTCGACCAGTTGACTGAACTTCTGCTTCCACAAATATTCTCTTGTGGCTAAAGGGGAAGAGCTCAAACACTATTGCAGAGGTGGAAGTTGTTTGTGGGGATGACTCCCATGATTGATGTATTCCAGTGGTTACGGTGTTGTGGATTTCCTCAACTATGGCAGTTGTGGGAATTTGATGCTTGACCTCAACAGTGAGATCGACTGGGGTTGGGGCACTAACTTTCAGCTTTTTGGTGGTTGTCCTTTAGACTTGGGGGGTGTGGATAACCCACTTCTTTTGTGGTTTAGGCATTGTGGTCGTGGAGGGGGCCTGGGCTACACCTGTGGGAGGTGCCATTGAGAGGGGTGGCATTCTAATCGGGAACAACATAGTTGAACCTTGAAAATATTCAGGATATTCACCCTCACCTGGGTCGAAGCTTGCGATTATCCTCCTTACCTCGAACATTTTCTCCTCCATTTGGAGCAGCATTGGTTGAAGTACTTCCGTTGCGGCCCTTTGGCTGCTACTTTTTGGCCCCTCTCCTTCTTGGCTCTATGGTGCTATAGCTCCGAACAGGTACCTAGGCTTCCCCTCTATTATTTCGTAGGCCACTCTTGACCATGACTCTACTTCCCTACGCAAAGCCTCCTCTTTCAGACCAAATATTTGTGGCCTTAACTTAAATGTGGAGGGGTTGACACACCATGGTTTGAGATAAGTATGCGTGTGTGAAGCCATGAACTAGAGGTAGCCTGAGAACTCATCCAGGAGAGTCCTAGGTATTCTCTCCATAGATTGAATGGCATCTACCATCTGTGCGTACCAGCTCCTAAAGGTTGTTTCATTGATTTCCTTGATGTTGGGATCCCCCGATGCCCTCCATGGTTCATATCTGAGTGCAATTGGCTGATCTTCAGTAATAGTTGCCATCTACCTCTCTGGGGGTGGCCTCCACTTCCACATCGCCAGTGTCATTACCAAATATTTAAACAAAAATCCAGTGCTCCGTTGCTAGACATCTTTGCACATCTCAAAGCGTTCGTTGAGTACAAAGGCTGCCTAGTTGAGAATCTCACCCTAGCAGCAATGTTCTGCTATTGAGACTGTGTTCAGGGTGCACTCATTTCTTGTGAAGTGTCTCATCGTCTTGCCTGCAATCAGGTAACAGGAAAACCGAATGTTATCCTTGTTAATTATGTCTAGCTTTGCACCTTTCCCCCTTGCTCCATTCCATAGTAGGTGTAGATGTTGTTGTCAATGGGTTTCTTGCCCCACTTGGCCCTAGCCTAGAATGTTGTGCTAACTGCATTCCCCATGTTTTCCTACTCAATAAATTGGTACATATCCTCGGCATGGATTGGGTATTCTCTGTCCAGCCATAGGGAACCTCCATGCATCCTACTCACAAATAGCTTGGTACACTACATGGTGGCCAACTGGGTGCCGAACACAGGCATATTTCTCAAGTTGAACAATGTGGACTTCTGTAGCCCTTTGAAGTCTCCCCTAATTCTGGAGGCCTTGGTGCCATCCTCCCATTGAAATTATTCTGCATATACCTCCCTCTTCATGGCTGGGAATCAGAACCTATCTGTGAAGAAATCGTTGATGAGGTTCGACCGGTCATATTTCCCATACAAGTCATCCATAACTTCAATTCTTACATCTAGAACAATTTGTTGAACTGATGTGATTCTCTTGGCCATTGTTCCCCTTCTTCTGTAGACAATTTTCACTGGTGATCTTCTGTTTCTCTTGTCCTGCTTTTGTTCTTCCGAGTTCTTCTGAAATCCTTCTAGTGTTTGAAATTATATCACTCCTTGCATTCTTCTGAAAGTTGTGTAGCCAGTTTTGACATGACATCCCCTGACTAATGAGGCTTTAATCAACTAATTACTCTAGCACCTTTCCATGTATTCTAGCTATCTTTTTACCACTGTTAGCTAACTGGTACGTGCCAACTATGACGTGGGCTCAAAAAGTACAGAGTGGGCTACATGGCATCTTTATTCTACCATGATGGGCTTATTTATTAACTAATTCTATTCTTAATGGGAAAGATTTTTCGACGCTATATTGGCAGATGCCTTATTGATTACTTAATCAGGAAATAACTACTGGTACGACAGATGGGATGGGTGTGGCCATCAATTTTAGAAAAGGTTTGAACCTACGTGGATTTTGCTGACGTGCTTGACATGCATGGCCACTGTTCTTGCCAACTAGGCTTGCTGACTCTACTGACACTACCTCCCCTAACCACAAATGGGTTGTTGTATTTATCTACTAACTGCAACCTTATTATGAATGTTGATTTTTTTTTTTACTTGCGGAAAGGTTTTAGGCATGCACCATTCACCCATCTTGGCAGTAGGAATCCATCCAGTTACACGAGTCTCACTGCATCTGATTCCTTTATATGTGAAATTCTGTACAGGCCTACCCAGTACATCTATAATTTTCGTGGGAACTTGAGGAACTTACTATCATAGAGGAGCACTTGGTCACTGACACCGAACGATTTCTTCTTGATGTGACTATCATGCCAAGCCTTCTATCTTCGTTTCTCGACATATTGATGGAACTCTACCAGGAACCACATTTCGTCAAGCTCTAATAGCTGGCTCAGTCTGTCCCGCAAGGCATTGCTATCTGTCATTCCTGTTGCTTTTGAAATAAACATAGTGGGTAGTAAAAACACTGTTGGGACCACCGCCTCTCTGCAGTATACCAACTGAAATGGAGTTTGTTTGTGGATTCTTTTAACAGTTGTTCTACATGCCCAGAGCGTCGCTGGAATTATTTCATCCCAGTCATCTCTGTTGGATGATACAATTTTGGTTAGCCCTTTTTCCAGTATTTTTTTGAATGCTTCTACTGCATTGTTTGCTTGTGGATGGTAAGGACTGCTCTTGTGATGTTGTACCATAAAAGTTGTTAATAGGACCTAGATTGTCTCGTTCAGGAAGTGTGTACCTTGGTCACTTGTGAGACTCCTTGGGCATTCGAAGCTTGAGATGATGTTTTCAAAAATGAAGCACAATGTGGTATTTGCTGTGAAGTCTTTCACTAGCACAACTTCTACCCATCTTGACAGGTACTCTGTGGTAGTAATTATGTATCAGGCTTTGGAGTGATGTGCTGGTGGGGATATTGGCCCAATGAAGTCTACCGCCCATTTATCAAATATTTTTACTGTATGGATCGGGTGTAGTGGTATCTCATTGCATGGGAAGGCCTTCCAACTCTTTGACAAACATCGCATTCATTGGAAAATGCCTTCGAATCCTTATATACCGTAGGCCAGCAAAGTCTCACTTGCAATATTTTTCTTGCCATTGCTTTACCCCCTACATGTCCACCCACAACCCCTGCATGGCACTCCCATAAGATATCTTCTCTTTCGTGCTATAGGACACAACATCTGAGTGTCTGTTCTAAACCCATTTTTAAATGTGTCCTACTATGAGTTGGTAATCCACTGCTCAGACCACTAGGTGCCTTTTCTGCATTACAATGTAGTCCTGTGGACAATTTCCTATTGTTAGCAAAGTAGAAATTTCCTACAGGTGGTCGAGTATAGCTTCTATCCTGAACAAATTGGCATCGGGTGACTGGTCATCTATTTCTCCATCGCTCTCCCCTGTCTCCAGATGAGAAAGGTGATCTGAGCCTACATTTAGTCTACTCAACTTAACAACTACTTCAAACATGAACTCTTGAAACAATAATAGCCACCTGCATATCCTTCCCTCCAGTACGGGCTTATTTACTAGGTATTTCAGTGCAGAATGGTCTGTGAAAAATTTGAATGGCATTCCCAGCAAGTAGTGCCTAAACTTTCAGAGAGATTAGACCATTTCTAGAGCCTCTCATTCTGTTCTTGTATAGTTCTTTTCCATTGTGGAGAACTTTTTGCTTGCGTAGTACACTGGATGATCCATCTTCTCTCTTGGTTGCGGTAGGACTGCTCCTAGTGCTATTCCAGATGCATCAATATGTACATGGAACATTTTGTTCCAGTCAGGGTATACTAAGATGGGAGCACTTACTAACCTTTCTTTTAGTTTTTGAACCACTACTTGACAATCTGTTGTCCAGATAAATTCCTTTGTCTTCTTTAGCAGTCTCTCCATGGGGGCTATTATGGTTGCATAGTTTCTGATGAACCTCTGTAGTACCCCATATGGCCTAGAGTTTCTCTTAATTGCTTTATGTTGCGGGTTAGTTCCGTGTGGATGATTGGTACTATTTTAGCAGGGTCCACACAGACTCCATCTTTGCACACAATATGGCCTAGCACAGTTCCAAAGGGAACCGCGAAAATGCACTTCTTCAAATTTAAAGAGATTTATAATTATCTGCATCTTTCGAACATTACTCTCAACAGGCTGGTGTGATTTTTTAGTAGGCTATACACTATTCTATCATCCATGTAGACTTCTAGGAACTTATGAATATAGTTTTGGAAAGCTGCTATTGCAATCCTTGAAAAGACTGCTAGTGCATTCTTCAATCCAAATGGCATTACATTGTATGCGTATGACCCCCACTCCATCGTAAATGTTGTTTTCCTTTTATCTTCTTTGGCTATTCGGACTTGGTGATAGATAGAGAAACCATCTATGAATGAGTAAGCCTCATTCACTACGACATTATCTAGGACTTCGTCACTGAAGGGTGTGGGGAACGAGTCGTGCACACATGCATTGTTCAGGCTTCTATAGTCGATGCATACTCTAATCTCAGTCACATCCTTCTTGTTTTAAATCAATATAGGGCTTATCCAGTCAACCTCGTTAGCCGAAAATATGATTCCTACATCTAACATTTTATCAATCTCCATTTTAACTTTTTATTTGACCCTTGGGTTTAGCCGGTATGGTCTATGCTTCACTCGTCAGACCCCTAGTTTCAGAACAATTTTCATTTCTCCCAAATTACCTTTTATCAGCTTGAGCTCAACTACCGAAGCTTGGAACAGGTCCCGGTACTCTTGTAGAGAGTCAAAAGTTTCTTTAGTGGTATGCTCATCCCAGTAGTCTCCTACTGATGCCATCTTGGGTTTATCCTCTATCCCTACATTCTACTTTATCAGTTTCACTGGTAGGAGATGAGCGCCTTGTGTCGAGGGACTCTCGTGGATCCCCCTTTCTCCCTCTATTTCTTCAAAGGCTAGATATCTAATCTGTTCCAATCCGTCTTCTTTTGGTTCTGGGTCAACTCTATCACAGGTTACCAGTTCTGGAGGTTCCATGTCAGAAAGGTATTGTAGGAATTTTTCTTCGTGCTCCCCCTCCACTTGCATCTCCGGGGTGAACAAAACTCCTTTCACTGCTTGAAGCTCTTTTGTCATTTTGTCTTCACTATCCTTGAACGAGAAATCACCGACGAACTATGTTCTCAAGGCATCCCAAGCAGCTATCTACCGTCGTAGTTCTTCATGGATGTAACACACCTGGGGGATGGCACTGAGGGTGTGTATAAAGGCATGCACCCACAGATTCCTTGGCATTCCTAGTTGGTCGTGCACCATTTGATGCGTTCCTCAGGACTCGAATTCCTCGTGTGTTCTTTTTGGTCTGGTGGCCACTCTTCCTTCTTGCTAAACCTTTCCTTTAATGCTTTTTTTGCATCCATCCAATCTTTCAATACCTGGTAGTGTGCTTTCCACAATCTTGCTGGTGTTGCCATTAACGCAATTTCCAAAATTGGAATTCTCTAGTCTTCTGGTACATCCTGGTCCATCCTGTCTAGGAACTGATCTATCAGTTCAAGGCCATAGTACTTCAGGATGTCCTCCTTTCCTATATCTCCCCCATTTACTCAGCTTTTCATTGCACATCTCCGGGTTGTTAGTTCATATCCCCCCTGCTGCCATGCATCCCATGCAGCTTCTGAACCAACTTTAGAATTTTGGATGCTCATCCAGCTAACTGATCCTCTAATTGTAGGATTTATGTAAAATTCCCTCTTTCTTGCTGTGAGAGTATACAACTAGTCTAACATTCCTAGTTCTTCCCTGTCATCTATTGGTTCTGTGAACCTGGGTCCTTGATAAGGGTCCAGTGGCTGAATGACCCTCAATCCTTCTACTTCAAATATCATCCGTTCCTTTTTCAAATTTATTACTGCATAGTTTTTGTATGCCCAGTCAATCCCCAAGAGTGTTGGATATGGGTCTTTTTCCCCCATAATGTCTATTACTTTGAACTCAGTGTGTGTTTTTACTCTTGCTACATCAACCTATACATTCTCCAATCTTGCAACGGGCAGTATGCAGTATTGATTTGCCATTCTCAACTAGATTGGCAAATACTTCAGTTCCAATTTCCCCATTGCCTCCTAGGTTTTCTGAGGTAGGATGTTTACATCCGATCCCAGATCTATAATGGAATCCTTTATCTGGAATCCTGCCACCTATGCTATTGATTTGGAATTCCCTCCCGCTTCTCTTCTTATTCCTCTTTACCCTCCTGGAGGCTTTCTCTGGCCAGACTTCACAAGGTGGTCCTACGTCCTCTCACTCTATGGATACCGCGACTTTCAAGATTTTCCATATTCCCTTAGCATGGTCTCATCTTCAACAATTTTTAAGAATAGTTTAAACCATTCCCTAATGGGTTGGGTAGGGCCAGGCCCGCAGACTTGTGGACCTCGGGTGTCCCTATCTTTAGTCATTCCTTCAAACAATTTGGCCACTTCTTGGTAATACTGCTTCTGGCACTCGGGTTGATACTCCTTTTGTGGTGACGCTGCTTTGACAATCACAGGGGTTTCCTCAGCGTAGTGATCTTCCCCTGTCTTCTTCCCTCCTCATGTGACTATATTGATATTTGTTGCGGGGAGACCTTCATCAGTCTTGGGCTCAGAATTCACTAGGTTAGCCCCTCATTGTCTGGTCCTCTCTTCCGATTTCGCGATGAGCTCTGGGCAGTCTTCTGTCGCATAGGTGTTAAATCTGCACTGTGAGCACCATGTTCTCCTTGGGAGTAAGCATTCCCTTATGACATGTCATTCTTGATCACAGTTGTAGAACCTTAGGGGCTGTCTGACCCCTGATCTCCCTCTGCGTCCATTTCCTCCTCGCCCCCTCGATTTGCTTCATTGACACGGAACATGGATCTATCCAGTATTTCTGCCAGAGCATTTAGCGCCCGACATTGATCGGTGTGATGAGTAGTTGATGCGGAGAAGTCGCAATAGTTATTATTGAGAATGCTAGAGTACATTTGCAGCATTGGACACATCTGTGGCAGGTGTCCATACGTTCTACAAATTTCATAGAAATCTGCATTATTCCTTCTTGGGAAGGGTCCTTGTGCCCCGATTGCCGTGATCCCTGCGGTCAGAGTGGTTCTAGATGACCCCGCAACCTATCCTTCTTGGTTAAGACCTCACATTCATGGGAATTCCGTCACAACATGTCCCTCCACTAGGCAACCTGTACCAAACATTGGGCCTGGTTGGTTGTACGGGATGAAGATCCCTTAGCTTCTCGGTCAGGTTTGCGATCTGGCTTTGCAAGCCCATGATTGTTGGGTCTTGTAAAATTGTGCCTCCTCGGTACTTGTGGGGATATCCTACCATCGCTTCTATCCACGATGCTTGCTCTAAAGCATCCTGCAGGGTTCCTATCTTCTGTTGTGTCAGTGGTGTTTTGGTCAAGGGAAAGAGCGCCTTGATGAACCAGTCTCGCTTGTGGTTTGGGTCCAAAGTATAACTTTTCTTGGGAATGTCATCCTTAAACCTTTGCATGAGCTGCCACGTAGTCTCTCCCTCCCTCTGCTTGATTTCTCACAACTCCCATAGACCTTGTTGATTGATTTGCGGTACTTTGAATTCTTGCACAAATCCCATCTTAATGTCGTATATGGTTGGGTTCTGGTTTTACTCTGCCCACTTTATGAACCACTGTAGAGCCCATTCCCTAAGGGTGGTCTGGAATTCCACCGCTCAAAAGTTATCCAGAGCCTGGCGGGCTCTCCATATGGCTTCACAGAGGTACCAATGTTTCTCCACATCCTCATTCCCCTTGCTTGCAAACTTTGGGTATCTTGTAAATGATCCCACCATACTGTTCTAAATATTAGCTAACAATACAAATCCATTGGTTCCTGGCTGTAGTGACCCCTGTAGTCCCAAATTATTATTGTAGCCAGTTCTAGTATCACCCCTAGTGCTGAGACTAGTCCTATATTTTTCTCGTGCCCTGTATACTCGCGCTGCTTTTGTTAAGTTAAAGATGAATTCTTCTAGTTTGTGAAAAGGTACCAGGGGAAGGTTGGGAAAACATCGCTTGTGCTTTGGGGTTGGGGCTACTGAAATTTTGTGGATGCTGGTTCTTCATCGAATAACTTCCTCATTCCATCACCCATGTTGTCGTCGTCCTTGTTCCATCATGGGTTCTGATTCTGTGGTTCTTCTTCCGTAGCCTTCGGGGAGGATTCTCTGTCGGGTCCAGGTTGTGATCCCACATCCACAACATTCCGAGATAGTCCTTCTCCAATTCCCTATTGCAATCCTATTTTCACAACCTGTAGGGAATGTCCTTCCTCCTCTTCCTGATTTCGACATCCTTTTGTCCCATCTTATGGTGCTCTACCGTCCTCTTCCCCCTTCATATCAGCTTGGGGTCTTTCCATTGCCACTCCTATCGGGTGGGACCCTCTCCTTGTTTTCCCTAGGGCCTAAGCTGCTCTTATCTTCCACTTATATGATAACAACACCCTTCTCTATGCTCTAACATCCCTCGCTTGCTTTAATCCTTCTGCATCCATCCCCCTGCAGCACCCTTATCCCCTTGTGGGCAGCATTTTCCCCTTTAGTTCCTTCCCCCGATATTGGGGTTTTACGCTTCCATCCTGATAGTGGCTAGAGATAGCATTCCCTCTTCTACCAAAAACATCTTAATCCACATTGGGATTTCTCCTATCAATTCCCCCCTTAGCTCGGAGTTGAACACCGCCTCTGCCTTTGAGTAGGACTGATAGCTTTCTACAACAAACTCAACTACATACCCTTCTACTGTAGTTCTCACCCAGAAATCAACTGCTCTCATCTGCTCATTATCCAGCTGTTGTAATAATGCAGTCTCGGATGAAGTCCAACTATGGCAGGCTCTCACTAGTCCGCTCGAAGGAATTTTCCGCTTCAGTTCCCTCAACTAAGTGTACAGGTCCTTAGGGAATTTGCACCAGAAAATTTCATATCGATCATCTGAGCTATCAGCATATAGGATCTTCTTACACACCCTGTCGATCAGCTGATTCCTGCGGGCAGTTCTTTCTACCACAAATTGGTCTATTTTGTGATTCCACCAATTTCTGATCTCTTTCTTAAACACCCTCGACACCATATTTTGAACCAGTTCTCCTGATTTCAGGTCCCGACAATGGAACCATTTGTAGGCTTGAGCAAGTAATCAGGGAAAATACCCCAGGTTCAGGCACGGAAGGCTAACAATGGTCCACTGTAGTCTAAGACAACGCTGGCATTTTCACCTCACCCCGAAGGGCAAAGAGTCTCAGCTGAAGCATGTTGCGACCAAAAGAGGAGAAGGGCTCATCATGGGATTGAGGGGGTCTAATCTATACCCAGGTGGTCATAAAACATGGAACAGAGATAATGATATCCTCAACTCATACACAGAGACTCATCATATATACCATAGAACTAACAACATGCTAGTGTTGATCTATCACGCACTAGCCTCATGTAACAAGGGGACTAATTAAAGTTTTGATAAGCCATAATACAAGATGTGCAATACACTTATGGATCTTAACATTCATCAACTTGAATTACATTAAAGTATTAGAACATAATACATTGTAACTCAGCTATTGGCCATCAACAATACAGAGAATACTTGGCTCAGTAGCTCGGGTCAGATCTGCTCCGCAACTCAGTTCCTTAGTTCCTAGCCCTTACTGCTGTTGCTCTGGTGTTTGCGTACCTCCTCAGCAGCCCAATCCTTCAGTGTCTCAGCAACAACCCCGATGATCAATGAAACCCAACAACAATAGTAGCAACACCTCTAAAAACTGATAATTAACCCCTTCCTTTTTGTTCTTCCTCTCTTTATATTCTTCTCAGCTGCCTAGACTGCCAGTTCTTGCTTGGTTTCTTGCTTCCTTGACTGCCTCTACACTTTCTCATTTCCTCAGTTGCCTTTTCCTTCCGCTACCACCTTCCCATCACCTTCCCGCAACTTCTCATTTTGCCACCCAACCATTGCTACCATTTGTCCTTTCCCGCCCTACGGTTGGTCAAAACTAGTCAAAACTCCTCAAAATTAAAGAAGGCTCCAACATAATACCTTCATAATTCCAAGTAAAAACGTTTTTTAATTTATTTAATAAATGAATAAAGGTTAGTATTCCATCAGATGTAAGACCAAGTCCCAGATTAATATTTTTAGGTTTAAGGTCAGTTCCAAGATTAACTAATTCAAACCTCAAAGTTGAACTTTGAAGCTTTGAGTTAGTGGGCTTCTTGAATCTGTCCTTAAGATCATATAAATCTTATATCTTAACCAAAGATTTAGTTATGGAATTTGTTGTTGTTTTTTGCTTAAGCTAGATGTCATGCTGATCTTCATCTATTATCTAGTCATCATAAGAGCCTTCAGATGTTATAAAATTTATGATATTCGGATCATTATTAAAAGCTCGCCAATTGGCGATATTGTCGGGAATAGAAGGCCTAAAAATTATTTCAATAGAAAAATGATCAGGACTATAATCTCCTAGTGGAATGAGCTTGGATGTAATGTTAGCCAAAATATTGGCACTTGCATTTTGAAGTCTTGGAATCAGGGAAATGTTGAATGATGTAAAATGAGAGGTGAGGTCATGGACTAGTGATTGATAATGTTTCAGATGTCCAGAGTAACAGTTTATAGTATTCCTCACTTCTTTAATTATGTTAGGTCCCTATACTACTAGTGTAACACCTTATTGTTATTAGCTCAACCACCTTTATTATATTGTTGTTCCCATGTAGTACCCATATTGTTAATATTGTGCTCCATAGAAGCCCACTACTGTTATTATTGCGTAGTTACATTATTATTGTTATGTCGGCTCTGATTGTATTATGACCCCTTAGACTCCTATATATAGAAAGGAGGTCTTTTTGTTTGTATCATCCAAGAATTGTTTATTTGTGTAATGTAAAGGAGGTTTCCCCCTCGAAGAGGATTATTTCTAAGGCGTGTATCTATTGTTTCTATCTTTTTGTGAGCTGGTTTCATAACATTTGGTATCAAAGCTTTGGATTTTAGGGTTTCACTGCTCCAAACAGGTCATCGTGGAATTTTTTCTATAATTTTTTTCTGCAATGTTTCAGAAGCTAAACAAAACACCCATTTGAGCCAAAATCTCTCTAAACCTCGGGTCTGAATTTTAGAGCTTGTATCGCTACATTGTCGGAGATATGATCTGAGGAAGTTAGGATTTTTGCAGATCCCAAATTATATATCAAACAGTTGACCTGGGGAAAATCGTCATAACTTTTGTTATGAGAATTAGATTGAAATTTCATAAGAAGTTTCAGAAATAGGATGGCTTGTAGTTTTATGTATATCAGTTTCAGGTACTAAGGTCGAAATAGTGACACGTGGCACTTCGTACAAGTTCTCTCGACTGAACTAGTCTATAATCAAGTCACGGTGGGAGATTTCGCATAACTCTTTCTCAGAGAATTAAATGTTGATCATACTTTTGGGGTTATAAAGAGGACCTAGATGGCTACTGCTAGATGCAATTTTAGGTCTTGGATAGCTGCAATTACAGTGATACAGAAGATTCAATATCGAGCTCTTACAAAGTGAAAAAAGGTGTGTAGTTTTTTTAAATTTTGCATAAGATTGGTTTGAAAAATTAGTTTGAAGGAATTGAAAGGGAATAGTGAAGCATTATTAGCATTATTTTATGCCTTGAAGAAAGAAAATGGAAACAACTAGTAAGCAACCTGGAAGCTCTAGCATGACTCATGAAGAAGAGGAAGAAATGCAACATGATATATCAAAATTACGAGACCAAGTGCAACAAAATTCACTCTCACAAAAAGTAACCGAAGCTAAGATGGATGGTTTAAGGAAATGCGTGGAAGATAAAATGGATGGTTTAAAGAAAGGCATAGAAGCTAAGATGAATTCCATGGAAGCTAAGATGGAAGGCAAAATGGAAGATTTGAAGATAGATTTGACATGGTTACTCAATAAATGTTTATGAACAGAGAAAAGGTAGTAAAGGAAACCCATGATGAGAAAAAAAAATGTTAATCATGATTTCATAGACACTAATGTTCGATTGAAGACCCGCCATGTTCCAAATATCGATATGACGAAGTTTGATGGCAAGGATCCTGGAACATGGATACTACAGATGGAGCAATTTTTCGACCTCCATAATGTGCAAAACGCACAAAAGGTACGTATTGCAACTTTATATTTGGAACCAAATCAGTTTGTATGGTATCGATGGCTTTGCTCTCATAAAAAAATTGTCACTTGGGAAATTTTTATGGAAGAAATGATAGCACATTATGAAGATGCAAAAAGCAACACCTTTTTTTGTTAACCTCTCTCACAAAACAATAATAAATCAAAAAATAAATTAATTAATTAAATATTCCAAGTTAGGAATTTGTGCCTAACTCTTGGGTTATTCCTCTAAGATAGGAGTTAGTTTAGGTAACTTCTATTTTGGTGTGTGACCTACAAATATTGTCACTACTCTACCACTCAAGCCACCGTATGATTCTCAAAATTACACTATATTCTCTAAAGTAATCGTTTTTTAGATGACACTGTCGACTAGTTTTTGCAGATAAAAACGGTCTGATTCAATAAAATTAAATGGATGTGGTTGTACCCATCTCTGATCCACAGATGGGGATAATGAATATAACCAATAAAAATCTCAGCAACAACATTATAAATTCATATTGAAAAATGAAATTAACTCAAACAGATTACAGAAAAACACACATAAAAATCAGACACAAAATATTGGCAGAAAAAGGCTTCAGCCTCATGGCTTCCTCAGGTATTCTCTCTCATATTTTCCATTCATTCAAACAATTGAATATAGTGTTACAAATAAATAGATGAGAGATAGTGTTATCAAGATAGTGCGTGCTATCTTAGACACTTTTGGTTGAGATAATTTCTCACCAGACACACACTAATATAGGAGTTACCTAAACTAACTCCTATCTTAGAGGAACAACCCAAGAGTTAGGCACAAATTCCTAACTTGGAATATTTAATTTATTTATTTATTTTTGGATTTATTATTGTTTTGTGAGAGAGGCTAAAATTCCCCCCTTCAATGATAAATCCAAAATAAGAATGAGGAACCATCTTCCAAGTTCTCATGTTGATCCTCAAAAATATTGCCTGAAAAAACCGCCAAATCTGGATGCTGTAGAAACTGTAATATGAAGAGACTAAGTTAGCTGCATGACTGATTCATCCCAGAGGGACGCTTGACAACTCCATCATGTGCCAAGCCGCAAAAGGATCCAACTGTCCTTTGCTTGAAAACAGCATCCGGTGTCCACTGACACAATTTGATGAATGCCTACTGGTGTATTTGCTGATGATGATCGCCCATTGGCTGAAGATGTTGAAAAACAACTCAATGTTGCTTTTGCTATGATGAAAGCTGCTCACTGCTGCTTTGGCTGTCGATCGCCTACTGGCGAATTTGCTGATGCTCACTGCTGATGAAAAATGCCCACTGGCTGATGAAGATGCCCACTGGCTACTTCGCTGATGTTGTCGAGACTTTCAGTCTGACAACCACTTGTCAATTTCATTGACATTTTTAGCCAATTGATAAATCTCAAACAAAAGGGTTCAATGATGGAGGACATTGAGGACTTCCAAAAATTGAAAATAAGGGTAAAAGGTATTCCAAAGGAGCATAGGATTAATGTTTTCATAGGGACTTTAAAGGATAATATACAACATGAGGTTCACCTTTGGGAACCTGATTCATTGGAGAAGGCATTCAGGTTAGAAAGAAAAATGGAAAGAAAAATTATGGCAACCAGGAAGCCTACCACTCACAACTATAAAGATGGAAGTGTTGTTGCCCCTAGCCTTCCAGAACCTACAAGGTTGACACTACAACAATTGGAAGAAAAAAGAGCAAAAGGGATTTGTTACAATTGTGATAGAAATACACTAAAGGTCATAAGTGTGCTAAGCAAAAATTAATTTACATAAATGGGGAAGAGGAGCAAGAAAAGGAACAAGAAATGTCAAAAGAAGAAGATATACACCAGGAACAAGCCTTGGGGAAAGAAGAAATAAATCTGACCATATCTTGTAATGCATTGGCCAGAACCACAACTCCTCAAACTATCAAGATAGAAGGACATATCAAGAAGAAAAAGGTAATAGTGTTGATTGACTCGGGCAGTACCCATAATTTTATTCATTGTAAAATAGCCAAGGAATTGAATTGCTTCCTATATCCATCTCCAGAGTGTCAAGTGATGGTTGCAAGTGGAGGAACCATAAATTGTTCTAGAAAGTGCCATAATATCAAACTATCCATGGGAGAATATGTATTGAATAACCCAATGATTTCCATTCCAATTGGTGGTGTTGATTTTGTATTAGGAGTCCAATGGCTACAATCCTTGGGTACAATAGATTTTAATTTTCAAGAACTTTTCATGAAATTTTCTTCGGAAGGAAATGAAGTTGAATTAAGGGGTATCATCTCTAATGGAATTACACAACTTCTAAAGAAAGAACAACGAGGTGTAATTGCACAATTATGTTCTCTAGAGGTTCCTGTAGCATTTTTCTACAAATCAGCTAGCTCTGATACCATGTAGAAATTCACACCTGTAGATCGCCTGGTAATTCAATGTACTAAAGCAAAACACTTGATCTACTTCTACAAACAATTTAGCAGAAGCTTAATCGAACATGAGAAAAATCAATAAGAACACATATAATTGATAATAAGGAAACAATCGCACATAACATAGAAGATATAACCCGGGGAAAGCCTCAGCCTAAAACCCCAACTCTGTATTATCATACAAGTGGAAATATAGCCAGTATTACAAAAAGAATCAGCTCAAAAGCTATCCTGCTCTCTCTGCAATACCTTTGCTGCTCATAGACAGTCAAAGGCCTCTATCCAACCTCTAGTCTTCCCTCCAGGCATCCTATTTCTTTGCACAATTTTGATTGGGGTCTAGTGCAGCCACTTGTGTGAATTGGCCTCTTCACACACTCACTAACCTCTAATCCAACTACGCAGTGTTGAAGGAGATAAATCCTCATCATGGATGAGCTTCCTTTATAGGAAAAATATTCATCCAACTAATAGTACATTGTCCCTTCTCTAATGTCAACTGGATCTCTGTCTGAACTAAGATGCATGAGTTATTCATGAGAGAATCTTTAGTTATCTAAAGTGCAACAGATATATGCAAGCATGCATTAACTAACTAAACTTACTTAATTTAAACAAATTGTTTAAATCAACTATAACTGGACTTGACTTAGTTAACTGAACCTACTAATTACTACTTAAATTAGAACTCATCCTTATCTCTTTAACTGATGGATAAATTCCTCAATTAATAGATAAACTGTCGCATGTCCTCACATAGACTTCATGTTTGATTTTTCACAACCAATTAACTCATGGAGAATTAATTAATTTATTTTCAAATAGCTGTTAAGACCAAATTCGAATTTTACTTCCTATTTTTAGTCCAGGGACTGACTAAAATAGGAATCCATCCTAAACTACTAAAAATAGCAATTCTATTTTTAGCACATCCATTTTTCATTCCCTGTTTCCCAATCCAGCACTAGTACCCAAACCGCTATTTATAACAATGCTATTTTTAGCATTTCTTGTTGCCATTTTCAACACTTCCTCTCAACAAGAAAGGCTTCAACTTGAACCTAATCCTATAACTCTGGAATGTTCTGCATGCAACACTTCTACCAAGTGTGGTTGCTCCAGTGACTCTCGGAACAAAAAAAAAAAAAAAAACTCCTCACTAACCTCTCTGTTGGGCTAGAAACATACTTTGATGCTGAAGCTCTACCTGTTGCTGACAAGTGCTCCCTTTCTGACCTCTGAGCTGCTGCAACACTCCATGCATCTTGCACTATCACACCTCTCTGTGCCATCCTGCACTGGTGCAACACTCTTGTGCCTCTCGCATCATTGCAGCCTACTAGCTCTACACAGTCTTGAGACTCCTACACTGTAGCTCTACCTGCTACTCCATATGCATCTGTCTCTACCCAATCAGTCAATCCTGCTACTCCTCATTGGGGTTGTTGTAGCAAAGTTGAATCAAAGAGTTTTGGTACCTCAAGGATCCTACCCCTCCTCCTTGGGAAGATCACTCCACATCACCCCACCTCCTACCTGGAGGTATGGCTGCATGTGATCCCTCAACCCACCTGGCTCAAATTTCCCCCCTACAGGAGGTCTCTACATGAGTAGATGTCTCTATTCGATCTCCTCTCAGCTTCTCTAGTTGTGGCTACTCCACAACCTCCTGAAGCTGCTTCACCAATCATGGCTCATCCACAATCATCTGAGATTTCTTCTAGCGCTGCATGTTGAGAGGTAATTTACTCTCCCTCTCAACCACCAAGTATCTAACCTTTTCCTTGCTTCTCAAGGATTTGCATGCATCTTGTCCCTCAAGTGCATACAGTTTCTTGGCTAGCACACCAATCCGTTTCCACTTTCCTGCCATCACGAAATTTTCTAGAAAAACAGATGATTTTAAATTAGCGATATCTCCCTCATCCGAACTCCAATTTAGCCAATTTTTTTTTTGAATTTGGGTATTTTTCTGCAAAGAATCCAAATCTGCTATTTTTTTCTAAAAATTTTGTACAAAAATTTCCAGATCTTCTCTGCAAACGCTAGGCCCAAAACTCAAAACTTTGAAATCTCCTCTCAGTATATTGTTCTCTTCTTTGATCACCTTTGCTCCGATAACATGTAGAATTTTCTCTACTAATCAGCTAGATCTGATACCATGTATAAATTCCCACTTGTAGATCACCTGGTAATGCAATGTACTAAAGCAAAACACTTGATCTACTTCTACAAACAATTTAGCGGAAGCTTGATTGAACATGAGCAACATCAATAAGAACGCATATAACTAATAAGAAGGAATCAATCAAACATAACACAGAAGATATAACCAGGGTAAAGTGTCAGCCTAAAACCCCAACTCTGTATTATCATACAAGTGGAAATATAGCCAGTATTACAAAAAGAATCAGCTCAAAAGCTATCATACTCTCTCTGCAATACCTCTGCTGCTCATAGATAGTCAAAGGTCTCTATCCAACCTTTGGTCTGCCCTCCAAGCCTCCTATTTCCTTGCGCATTTTTTCCTGAGTGATCCTCCTATTACGAAGTGTAACACTGATCTCTCACACTGATCTCACACCCTGTAAAAATGCACAATCCTCAAGGAACCTTGATCCTTCTGCTTGGATGATTTTTCTTTATAGGAAAAATGACAATCAAAGGCCTCTATCTAACCTCTGGTTTGCCCTCCAAGCCTCTTATTTATTTGTGCAATTTTGATTGGGTCCAATGCAGCCACTTGTGTGAGATGGCCTCTTCACACACTCACTAACCTCTGATCCAACTACGCAGTCGTGAAGGAGATAAATCCTCATCATGGATGAGCTCCTTTATAGGAAAAATATTCATCCAACTGATAGTACACTGTCCCTTCTCTGATCTCAATTGGGTCTCTGTCTGAACTGACATGCATGAGTTATTCATGAGAGAATCTTCAGTTATCTGAAGTGCAGTAGACATATGCAAGCATGCATTAACTAACTGAACTTACTTAATTTAAACAAACCATTCAAATCAATTATAGCTGGACTTGACTCAGTTAATTGAGCCAACTAATTACTACTCAAATTAGAACTCATCCTTATGTCTTTAACTAATGGATAAATTCCTCAATTAATAGATAAACTATTGCATGTCCTCACATAGACTTCATGTTTGATTTTTCACAACCAATTAACTCATGGAGAATTAATTAATTTATTTTCAAACAACTGTTAAGACCAAATTCGAATTTTACTTCCTATTTTTAGTCCAGGGATTGACTAAAATAGGAATCCATCATGAACTACTAAAAATAGCAATTCTATTTTTAGCACTTCCATTTTTCATTCCCTGTTGTCCAATCTAGCACTGGTACCCAAACTGATATTTATAGTAGTGCTATTTTTAGCACTTATATTTTTAGCATTTCTTGTTGCCATTTTCAATAGTTCCCACATCGAAATCATCTATTTCTCCAGATCTCCAAAAAGTCTTGGATGATCGTTCCAAGGTATTTGAGACTCCCAAAGGCCTCCCACCTATTTGTGATCATGATCATTCTATTGATTTGATTCCAGGAAGTGTTCCTCCAAACATCAGGCCTTGCAGATATCCATATTCCCAAAAGAGTGAAATTGAATGTATGGTTGCAGAAATGCTAAAGGTTGGCATAATTAACCAACCAAATTTGATAAATGAAGCAAGTGATGAATGGAAGGATGTCGAAGCAGGGTGGGAACTCATTCAAAAGTTGCAGAAGATCCCAGTTCAAACAATATTGCCAGAACTTGATGAGGAAGGAAAAGTCATATTGGAACTTGGAGTAGTCACAGAAACAAGATCCCAGCAACTACGAAATTGATCAATTTCAGAGTATCTCATCAAGTGGAAGAACTTACCCACTGAAGATTCCACATGGGAGGACAAGAATTTTATACATAAGCATCTGGAACTAGTCAAGCGTTAAGGACAACACTTTTTGAAGGAGAGGGACATGTTAGGTCCCTATACTACTAGTGTAACCCCTTGTTGTTATTAGTGCAACCCCCTTATTATATTGTTGTTCCCATGTAGTACCCATATTGTTATTATTGTGCCCCATAGAAGCCCACTATTGTTATTATTGTGCAGTTACATTATTATTGTTATGTTAGCTCTGATTGTATTATGACCTCTTAGACTCCTATATATAGAAAGGAGGTATTTTCCTTTGTATCTTCCAAGAATTGTTTATTTTTGTAATGTAAAGGAGGTTTCCCCCTCGAAGAGGCTTATTTCTAAGGTGTGTATCTGTCTTTTCTATCTTTTTGTGAGTTGGTTTCATAACAAATTATAATTTTCAAATCTCCAAATACTTGAGGATATTTGATTTCAAGGTCGATGGCTTTGTACAACCCTTGAACTAATGCTTCATATTCAGTAGTGTTATTTGCGCATTCAAATTCAAGTCTGCATGCTAACATAGTTTTTTCCCCTTCAGGACCAACCAATATGCAGCCTTCTCTAGATCCATCGTTAGATTTAGATCCATCAAAAAATTATTTCCAAAATAAAGACTCAACTACAGGTCTATTTACAAAATTTATACGCTTAGAAGAATCTGTTTGAGAATAATTTTCAACTTGTGATATAACAAAATTTTCCAAAAAGGGTGAAGTATTTGCATTAAAATTGCCTAGAAATGATTCAACTGAGTAATTTCTAATGATATTGTTGTAGGTTTTAACCTTGTACACAAATTACCTGCATAAGAATTATAAAAACAAAAAACTAAACAATGACGAGAGCATAACACATAAAACAAATATACACAGAGATTTTCCCTTGGATCCCAAAACCGGGACTACCAGATTGATTTTTCATTATGTTCCTCTCAATGTTTCAATACATATATATACATACTGAAGCATCCATAAACCCTAATCCATTAACCTTGGATTAGAACATAAGTGTAGTTCTCTTGACAAGATCTACAAAATACCATGGACCATAAATCATTGCGCCCAAAGCCATGTGCAAAAACTATGCACAAAACCATAGGTAGGTCCTTCCACCTAATATAGGGTCTAGAAAAATTTTTCTTGGTGCGCTGCCCCAGACTCTATAGAGGGGGGTTACCTCCCCCCTCAAACCCCCTATACAACGGAGGCTACCGGCCCCCCTGTGAACCCCTCGCTATGCATCGGTGCAATGAAGGGGGGGCTCCGCCTCCCCTCTAACCCTGCGGTTTAACTACTAGGGCTAGTCGTGGAAAGAATATAACACAACCCAATAATGTCCCGCTTGTTTTTTCCATTCCATAGGGGGCCACAGGAGAGCTTAGTTATTTATCCATCCCTGCAATGCCCATTCTTTCTCTACACCAAGAAAACTTCTCATAGCTCACAGATTTTGTTAATGCATCTGCAGTATTCTTCAAAGTGTCCACCTTTACCAGAAACACCTTTTTGTCTTCTATCATATCCCTCACAAAGTGATACTGAACGTCAATGTACTTTGTCTTTGAATGGCAAGCACGGTTCTTTGCCAAGAAAATTTCACTTTGGTTGTCACAGTCTATTCTTATAGCTCCCTTTACTAACCCCATACTTAAACACAATCTCTGCAACCAAATTGGTTCCTTGCTTACATGAGTGGCTACCATGTATTCTATCTCTGTAGTTGATAGTGCCACTACAGATTGTTTTTTACTCATCCAACTAACTTTACCTCCAAATATGTTAAACACATACCCACTTGTAGATCTTCTCTGATCCATATCTCCAGCCCAGTCTACATCAACAAATCCACGGATATCCAGAACTCTATCCAATCATGGTCTTCCTTGGTAGCACAAACCATAATCACTAGTGCCATGCAAATACCTGAAAATGCGCTTCACTGCTGTCCAATGCTCCTTCCCTGGTTTTGACATAAACCTGCTCAATACTCCCACTACATGTGCAATGCCTGGTCTAGTACAGACCATCGCATACATCAAGCTACCAACTACACTTGCATATGGAACACAGGACATGTCTTTTTCCTCTTCTTATGTCTTGGGACATGGTTTAGTAGATAACTTTACACCTACATGAATAGAAACCTTCATTGGTTTACTATCCTGCATATTAAACCTCTGCAATATTGTCTTGACATACTTCCTCTAGTTTAACTAGAGCTTCCTCTTTGCTCGATCTCTTTTAATTTCCATGCCCAAAATATAGTTTGGAGCACCAAGATATTTCATGTCAAATTTGGAGGACAATTGGGTCTTCAAATCCTAGATACTTTCTTTGTCATTTCCAACCAGCAACATATCATCCACATACAAGACCAAATAAATAACATGGTCACCAATTAATTTAAAATACACATAGTGATATTATTTTCTTCCAGTGAAGCCAAGTCCCCATATAAATGTATCAAATTTCTTATACCACATACTTGGTGACTATTTTAACCCATACAAAGACTTTTTTAACTTGCATACCAGTTCCTTCTTACCCTTCACTGCAAAGCCTTCAGGTTGCTTCATGTAGATCTCTTCTACCAAATCCCCATGAAGAAATGTTGTCTTCACATCCATTTGTTCTACCTCAAAATCAAAAGTAGCAGCAATAGATAAAAGTAATCTAATAGAAGCTACCCTTGCAATAGGAGAAAAAATATCACCAAAATCAATTCCCGGAACCTGGGAATAACCTTTTGCTACCAACCAAGCTTTGTATTCCTTCACCTTTCGTTCTACATTCATCTTATTCTTGAACACCCATTTGCTTCCAATGGGTTTCCTTCCATCTAACAACTCCACCAGATCCCAAGCCTCATTTTTATGCAAAGATTCCATTTCATCGACCATGGCCTCTTTCCAGAGTTTGCCATCATCTGAATCTACTACTTCCTTCACTATTCTGGGATCATAATCAGTAATAGGTAAAGAAAAATTTGAACAGAAATCAGATGGACTATACCTTTCTAGCTGCCTTCTTTCTTGAACTGATCCTCTCACAACCAGAGTTTGTGGCTCTTCATCTTCTGATTCCTCTTCTGCCGTAGAGACTAATTCTTCCTCCTTTAGCTAAAACTCTGTCTTCTCAGGTTCCTTTGGTAGGAATTCATGATTAATAAAATCTTTCACCTCTCTAAACACCACATCTCGGTTGTACACAACCTTCCTTGTTATCGGGTTCCAAAGCTTATAACATTTTAAACCATCCTTATACCCAATAAATCTGCACTTTTCAAATTTAATATCCAACTTTGTTCTTTTCTCCTTTGGAACATGTACATATGTATCACATCCAAATACCCTCATATGTGAAAGAGAGGGTTTCTTACTAGTCCATACCTCTTGTGGAGTCTTATCCTCCAATGCTGATGAAGGTGATATGTTGACCAGGTAACATGCAGTCTCCACTGCCTCTTCCCAGAATTCCTGTCCTAACTCAGCACCACTGAGCATGCTTCTTGCCCTTTCCATCAACATCTTGTTCATTCTTTCTGTAACTCCATTTTTCTGAGATGTGTATGGAGTATTCTACTGTGATGATATACCACACTTCTTACAAAACTCTTCAAATTCCTTCTTGCAAAACTCTCCACCGTTATCCATCCTCAACACCTTTATCTTCTTCTTTATCTGGTTTTCCACCAAAGCCTTAAATTATTTAAACCTGTCAAAGACTTCATATTTCTTCTTGAGAAAATATATCCATGTATTCCTTGAGAAGTCATCTATAAAAGATACATAGTACATAGACCTACCCAGTGATGGAACCGACACAGGTCGAAACACATCATTGTGCACAAGCTCTAATATCTGTTTCACCCTCTTACCACCAAAGGGAAAACTCACCCAATTATGCTCCCCATATACACAATTTTCATAGAAATCAAAATCTAGAGAGCTATTAGTCATACCTTCTACCATACCTTTACCATGAAGTATTTGAATTCCCTTCTCTCCAATATGTCCAAGCCTTTGATGCCATAGCATGGTCTTTTCTCCAGAGACCACTATATTTTTTACTCCACTTTCATGAACCACAGAACTGTTGCACCCATAAATAATAGTGCTATCTTGAATCTTGTATAAAGTTCTAATCTGAGCTCCCCACATCAATACCAGTGCTCCCCGAACCATATTGCAGATATGTTTCCCGAACACTATTTTTAGACCTGCATCATCTAAATTTCTTACAAAAATCATATTTCTGGCCAATGCAAGAATATGCAAAACACTCGGAAGTGTTCTAATCCTTCCACCTTGCAACTTCAACTTTACTTTTCCACGACCAACGATTCTAGCCTTCCCATCATACCCTAAGAAGACATCACCACCGTTGTATTTCTCATACTTGCATAACCACTATCTATGGGGATTGAAGTGAAAGGATGCACCTGAGTCAATCAACCATGCCTCATGATCTACATGTGTACTTGAAGAAGAAGCCGAGTACACATCCCCACCTTCATCTGAGGTGGTTTTCGCCTCTACAGAAGGAGCATCATCAAATCCCTTTCCTTTCTCAGGAGATTTAGATTTACAGTCCCTTTTGTAGTGCCCTTCCTTTCCACATTTCCAACACACCTTTTTAGGTTTCCCTGGAGATTTAGATCTCCCTCTAGATTCAGATTTCCCACTCGATGACTTATTTTTGTTTCTATTTTGGTACCATCCTCATATAGACAAGGCATCATTATTCTGGCTCTCCATATTTTTCTGTCTCATCTCCTTCGTCAGCAAGGATGAGACTATTTCATCAAACTGCAAGGTAGTTGCACTGCTACCTATTACAATAAATAGACTATTCCACGAATCTAGTAGAGGACACAACAAAATAATGCACTTATCTTCATATAAAATTTTAATATCAATAGACAATAAATGGCTTACCACAGTATTGAATGCGTTCAGATGCTCTGTGACTAAGTCTCCATCTTTCATCCTCAGGTTATACAACTTTTTTTATAGGAACAGTTTATTCACCAGAGACTTAGATTAGTATAAAGTCCCTAACTTGTCCCACAAATCCTTCACCGTAGCTTCGCTTGATACATGTAGCAATACTGAATCTGAGACACACAATCATATTGTGTTCTTTTCCTTCCGATCCAACGTCTTCCATTCTTCAACGGACGCTCCCGTTGGTTTAGTACCTGAATCTACCATGATCCACTGATCTTTATCCACCAACAGATCCTCCATCTTGAGTTTCCACAACTCAAAACTCTAACCATTAAATTTCTTGATCTCTGTCTTTCCACTTCTTTCCATCTTCTTTCACCACCAGAATCGATCCCGCAGATCTCCCACTAAATAGGGTATACCACAGGCCCAAGCAAAACCCCTCAGCAACAAAGGTGTCCCCTTTAAGTCGAAACAACTCTGATACCAAATGTAGTTTTTAACTCCATACACAAATTACCTGCATAAAATTTCTAAAAGCATAAAAATAAACAATGGTGAGAGCATAACACATAAAACAAATATACACAGAGATTTTCGTTTGGATCTCAAAACGAAACTACCAGATTGATTTTTCATTATGTTCCTTTCAATGTTACAATACATATATATACATTCCGAAGCATCCATAAACCCCAATCCATTAAACTTGGATTAGAACATAATTGTAGTTCCCTTGATTGGATCTACAAAATACCATGGACTGAAAACCATCGCGCCCAAAACCATGTGCAAAAACCATGCACAAAACCATAGTTAGGTTCGCCCACCTAATATAGGGTCCAAATAAATTTTCTCGGGGCACTGCCCCAGACACCGTAGAGGGGGTATAACGCCCCCCCTCAAACCCCCTGTGACCCCCCTGCTACGCATCAATGCAATGAGGGGGGGCTCTGCGCCCCCCGCCAAACCCCCAGGTTTAACTACTGGAGCTAGTCATGGAAAAAATATAACACAACCCAACAATTGTTACTGTATGCAACGGGCTCATTTTCTCCCTCCAGTTCTATAACAATATACTTTTGATGTTTCTCACAGTCAACCCTTATTTGGTTCATCTTTCCATTATAAGGGAGCCACATATGGGACCAATCTGTTGCGAAATAGACATGAAGCTTTTCAAACCATTCTCTACTGAGGATAAAACCGTAGAATTATGGGATATCCGCCACAAGAATTTCAATCACTTGACATAATTTTGGGTTAGATGAGAGTCTAATAGTGACCTAATTAAGTTCTCCTATAAATTCAACTTGAGATCGATCTAACTTCACAATGCGAACAATAGAATTTTGGGGTTCCACATTCAATTTTTCACAAACAATTTTTCGTAGAATGTTGGATGAAGCTCCAGAATCTACTAAACAATTGTGCAAATTATTATTGAAAGCTTCAAAACTCAAAAGAAATGGGGGTGTATGGTATTTGGATCTTCCACTTATTAAAGCAATATCAGTTGAACTCATTTTGTCTGATGAGGTAGTAGGAGGCCCACCCATTTCTTAAACAGCCTATGAGATTACATCAACAGGAAGAGGAGAAGTGGGGACTGCTTTTAGTTCTTTGAGCAATAGATTTTGTTGATATTTTAACTTTCTAAGCTTGTGGAATGTAATTATATCGAGTATTTTTCATACCTTTGATGATTTTGTATTACATTTCACTAGATACTAGCAGGGCTTTGGCTAAAGATGAAGAATTTGATTGAGGAGGAGTCGTTTGAGTGGATTTGGGAGAAGATTTCTTACCTATTTCTTTATCTCTGGGAGTTGGGGTTAATGATTTCTATTTTTTATTTTTTTTGTGGAAAATCAATAGTGATCTTTCTCCTGGTTGCGATAGGTAATGCTTCCTATGATTCTTCATTAGGAAGAATGAAATCCCACATTCTTTGTAATTCAACTACTTTTTCGTCATCAGTATGTTCTTTAGTTGTTGAGACTTCCTCTTCTTCCACATCTGATTCAACATTTGATATTGTATTTGGGGGTTTAGGATCAGAGGAAGGATTTATTTTCCAAGGTCTGTAAGCTTTCCTTGAAGAAGTTTCAAATACCTGCTTTTTAATGTCGACCATTTCATTGGACATGGTTTGAAGACATTTTGTAGACCTTCAAGATCAAAAGGATATTTAGGTGATTTCTTCTTGGAGTCACCCCTGAAAGTGACCTTCTTGGAACTTCTTTATTCTAATGCATTCTTCTTATCTAAATCTAAAATGTGTTTTTCTACAGCTATGGCTTCTTTCATGTTTTCTGTCAAAGTAGGTTTGGCAGCCCTATCGACAAAAATAACTGCATTTGAGGGAAGAGTAGAAATTTACCATTCATTTTGAACTTCATCACTGTGTTTGTATGTCGTTGGTATCTTATTTAATAACTTATTAAAACATGAATTGAAGTCCTTAATTGGTTCTCTAGGTTCAACTTTCAAGTTGGAGAGATCATTGAGAAGAGTAGTTTTCGATCAGTCATCTCCAAATTTGATTAGGAATTTTTCTTGAAAGGCATCCCAATTATTAATGGAACCAAATGTTAATGAAAAATACCATGATCCTGCTGATCCTTGTAAGGTATAAGGGAATAATATTACAAATGCATCTTCTTCTACCACTTCATTCAGATTTATGGACAACATGAAGTTATTTATGTGTTCTTCAACAGGGAGACCATCATCAGGGTTGAATTTTGGCAACCATTTTTTTGGATGCACAGGTAGTGGATGTAATGGTCCTGCCATTTGAATAGCTCTTGGATTTTTCCATGGTCTTTGAGCCATAGTGGATATCTGTGTAGAGGAATATTTTCTAGTAGTTGAAGGTGATTGGGTAGAGGAGGTTTGTGCTCCAGTACCAGTGTAAATCATGATCTAGAGTTGTGAGGTGGATGATTGATTTTTTGATGAAGATGATGGAATGAATGAGGGTGTTTCAGGTGATGATGACTATTATCTTCATATGGTGTTTTCTTAGTTTTCCTTCTAGGGTGAGGTAGAGGAAATTAAAATGGGGGAATCCCAAATTTTTCGCTCTGTGATCTAGTTAACCTTTGAGAGGAAGGAAACAGAGAAGAAACACTTGCTTGGGATAATTCATATTCTTCTTGAGATAAGGAAATCCCCTGTAGTTTATGGATTTAATAATAATCTTTAGGAGTTTTTGTAGAAGAATATTGATCTGATTTCTTTGGAAAACTAGTAGTGGATTCTAAGGATTTATTTACAACTTCACGCCTAGGATTTGGGGATTTGGAATGTGGCCGAGAAGTTGGAGGTGATGGTGAGGGAGTTTTACTCTTAGAATGGATTTATGATTTAGATTTTCTTTTCATTCATAGTCATGCCCTCCTTCTAGCGCCAAAATGTTGAAGCCTCGAAAATCGTTGCGACAACAAGGGGGAAAACCACCCAGTCCAGACCTTGAAAGAAACTCCTTTTCCGTTTTGTATAGTGGCTCTGATTGGGGACAATGGGACCAGTTTTGCAGAAAGGGATGATTTGATAATGTTGATGGGATGATATAGGATGTAATGGGAAATAATTCAGCTAAGTGTAATCTAATCTAACAACTAAACACATGCATATATCTTAATCTAACATTATCTAACTATAAATATACCTGGGAATAAAATAATATATGTGATCTACAATGATGTCTTACAAGAATTGGTAATAAAGATCATTCAATTTCCAAAAGAAATGAAATCATTTAACGATAATTGTTTTGGATAAATAGTTAGACAAAACAATTGAGAGAAATATATTGCATATGAAAATTGTTCGTTCAAAATGGAATCAGAGCTAACATCATACAAAAGTGCAATAATGCAGAACTATAATTATGATATTTCATACATAAAACAATTGAGAGAAGAAGTATTTCTTAATACATAAATAAAACATAATCATATGATAAAAGTACCATATATGATAAGTCTTGCTCATGTGGTTCGGCGATATTGAACCAATTTCATTCAATCCAACACATTCTAAGAGTAGAGAAGTGCATTTCAGTAGAGCATGCTGGATATTCAAAGAAAAATAGATCCTGTTCCATTTATTTCATCAAAACCTCCTCAAAATTACAGAAGTGTAATGTCTTGAAAGTGTTTTTGATAAAAATTTTGGACCTCTCTCTAAATGCATGAGAGGGGTTTAAATACTAAAATATGTGCCTCAAAATAGATTAATACAAAAATAGTTAAAGATGTTTCAAACAACCTTCCTCAGAATGGGAAGAAATGAAATTAAAATTAAAATAAATTAAGGACTAGCTCTTTTGAACTTGATCTCTGAGGTCACAAATATAAATCATTGGCTTGAGCTAAGGCGACTCGCTGATTGTATATTTTAATTTCCCAACAAATATGGAATCTTCCAATGTTGGCACCATCTTTTGTGTAGAGGTTCTTAAACACCTCAGAGTCATCCACTGGTTGTGTGGTTTTACTAGAAACTATTAGTATGTCTCCCAATTCAGCATGTTTAGTTGTTTAATTGCCTCTTCCTTTTGTTGTGCTGTCTGTTTCCACTGCTGCTCTAATTGTTTGACATTTGGTAGAAACCGTGGTACACACTCCTTAACAAGGTTGGCACCATGAAGGTTTTCATTTACGGCTTCTACTATGATGCTTTTTTCTCCTGCGCTATTGATGTTACCCTTTCTACTTGTTTCAATCGAGAATCCCAATCTGTAAACATAATATCTTTGTGGGAATCTTCCACTTTTTGTACATCAGCCCTCCTTACATCTTCTAATTCTTTCCAGGTGATAAATTCAGAAATTTTTTTGTGGATTTGTTCATACTCAAACCTCATATCAATTACTTTCTTTGTTAATTTATCGTTGGTTTCATAGTAAGGATTTATTTGCGAGATTTTTTGGCAAAATATTTCCTCTTGTTGCATTAATAGGGAATTAAGGTTGACTGCTTATTTAATGAATTTGTCAATTTTTGGGTTGTCTTTGAGTTTATCCATTATAGCTTTCATTTGACGAATTTATGTAGCCTTTTCTGATAAACTGGCATGATGTTGCACCCTCATATGCTCAAATTCTCTTTAAAGTTGGGCTACGTGTAATTCTGCTTACTGATTAGTTTTTCTTGGGCTAATTATTGTTCTAGTAGTAGAATTTTATGTTCCTTTTCCTTCAGCACCATTCAGACTTCCATCACCTTGTCAATGGTGGCTATGGCATAAGCTCCTACGAACTACGACAACTTTGTGGGATTCTCTGATGGGTCGATAGGCATGTCCTTCCACACAATATCCATTGGTTCATTTTCCGGAGTTGTAACAGTCATGGAATCTAGTTTTCTTTTCTTCCTTTGTCTTTTGACTACAACCTTATGAATAGGACTGTAGAATATATCTAATGAAGGTATTTCCTCAATTCTTAAGACAATTTCAAAAGTAGGAATAGCAGGAATAATCTCAACATCTTTGGTACCTATACCTTCTTATCTTGTTGTTTCTAGATTTTCTTTATGTTGGGTTTTCTTGGGAGTTTGTAGTTCAAATGTTTGCTCTAGATCTATGTCTATATGGATCTTCTTATTGAATTTCTCCCATTCTTGTTTCAGGTCAATGACTAGAGCTTTACCCGTCTGAGCTGAAGTAGAAGCAACCTCATCCGTTTTTTTCCAAGGCCTTTTTGGTTGTTTCCTTTGTACTTCCGGCCATGTCTTTCTCAGACTTGTTATTTGTGTTTCCTTCTCCATTTTGAGATTTTTGTTCTGAGTGCTCTGACTCATGAGTCAGCTTCTCTTGGGTTTCTTCTTCAAAATTTTCTTTGGAACTTTCCTCCAAGCTTACGCTAGGAGTTGGCTCTCTTATTGGTTCAATCTGCAATAGGTCCAATGGGGCCTTTAATAGTCTCTTATTCCTGTATACATGGAAAGCATTAATATCATCTGGGGTCAATAGTAATGATGCCATATGTAGAACTTGTGAAAATATTTCTGCTTGGAGGAAGAGGTCATCAAAGGCATCCTATTCATGGGTGAATTGTTTGACTTTTACCATAATAGTAAATTCCTTAGCAATGTGATTTGGGTCATACTACCTTCCTGGAACTTTAGCCAATTTCAGAGACATAATAATCACTGCTTCCTTTACTTCATGTCCATAATCATGTAGTGCGAAAGCACGACATTGTAATGGGAAAGTTGGCCAAATGGCTTTCGTTTGCTCTTTCAGTCCTCTAGTTAAACCACCTTCCTCTATTGTCTGGTAGGCTATTTCTCTAGCAAAACGTTTGTCAGGGACATAATATGGGAGGACACGTGGAGACGAAATGCTCCCAAAAACTCTAATGTAGGTGAATGTCTCTTCCCCAAACCATCTGGCTACTGGCAAGATATCTACTTCAACCCCTTTAGAAAACCTAGGGGTTGTCCTATCAAAAACTGCTTTATGAATATGTAGCATAACACCTTAACAGATCTTATAAAAATGGGGGTGGAATTGAGATTCCTGTAAAATTTTATGGTATATATGGATGGGAAGTGGGTTCTGTACAGTCCACTTCCATCCCATATTCAGAAACTAAGAACAAAAACAAATTGCATCCATAACAAAAGAACTCATAAAGAAAGGCAGAAAAATCCTTAAAGAAACACTTCTCTTCTTTCTATACTCCATAATGGCCTTTGCTAAATCGTCTGATAAAATATGACCCCAATTCATAATTGTTGCATTAATTGTTGCATTAATTGTTGCATCTATTAATGGGAGCCATTCCATGGAAAATTTGGTGCTATCGAGTCTACCAAATAACCTACACATCATTGCTGCTGTGAAACTATGAGGGTGATATATGGATGCTATTGAGTACATACTAGTCTTATCTCTTTTTAGTTTTCCTCCACTTGATCTCTAGGTCTGTGTAACGTCGAACAAGTCCTCATTCTCTTTGGCTAAATTCTCAAGGAATTCTTTGTTATAGAGCTTTTGAGGCTTTGGTAGCTGGTACATTAGGTGTAGATTGTTTGGTGTGAAAGACCCCATGACCTATTGCCTTTTCTTCATGAAAGTTCTGTCTGAGATGTCTACCTCTTCAATTACCCATTTCACCATATCTGTGTATGGTATTATCTTTGGTCTCACGGCTCTTCAGTGTAAGAATGAACATGTTGTCTCAAAATAGGAGGCATCAAATGATTCCTGGGCATCAGATGTGGCCTTTGTTATCAGTGGCCTCGGCTGCTCTTCTTCTAACAGATTATACATGGCTTCCCATGTCGTGGTTCCTCCATCCTTGCCACACGTGGTATCGGTGAAAAGAAGTACCATGTTCGATTTATTAGATGCAGTCGCCTTTCCCTTCTTCTCCATTATTCCTAACGATTTTTTCTAGGGAGGCTTCTTGAAATGGAGAAATGGAAGTTATCAGATAAAGACAAAGTGAGAATGATAGTGAGAATTAAATTATACAGTTAACCTCAAAAGGTGACAAGAAAGGAGCTTTTATTCAAAATGTAGAAGAAAATATATCAAATCACGTCGAGCCACTCTTAACATAAATTCCATTAAACTTATTAAATACCCACTAAGGTCTCTTATCATTGCCTTTATTACTCATTTAAATTACCACATCGCAAATGGGAAGGGAAAAAAATTAAGGTGGCGAGTTTAAAGTGTGAAATTATGATTATGCGATTGTGATAAGATTATCACAATATCGCAAATCGCACTATCGCATTTTTGTTTGTGCATTTTTCCAGAGTTGTTTAGATTCTACAAGATGTGAGGTGAGTGGCATAATTTTCATTGTTTAGAGTGTACTTTTCCTAAATGAATAATTACTTCATAAAATTCCTTTTTACTAAGCGTTGGAATTAACTTATAGTTTATAACATTTGTTTTTATTGGGTCTGAGTTCTGTTCGCAACTTTTGTAGTTCACAATATTGGCTTTTAAGTAAAGTGCCACGATGTGATAAGTATCGATTTTCTCTACCGCAATATCATAGTTCACATATTACGACAAGCTTTGCGAGTTGTGTCTTTTATAAAAGCCAATATGCGATTACGATAGGCGATTCATTTTAAAACAAATTCCTTAAGTCTTAGCTTTATATGGAGAGTCTAATGATATCCTAAGTTTATTACGGTAATCCACTCCATCACAATTCATGGATCCTGGTTGTTAATTAACTTTTGACACACTTGGTCCAGTGATATGCGATAAAAGCGAAAATTTCTAGTCTTAAAGGGATTTGACTTGATATCGTAATTTATTTCTAAAAATTTAAAAAAGAAAGTGCTTAAGTGCTAAGGTTTTCTTGGAGAATGTTTTATAAAGGGTCCCCATTTATTAATAGAATATTAACTATTAAATCAATAAATGGGGGGGTTATTGAATAGCACAACAGGTTCAGCTATCTTTTATATGTTAGGATGGGGCCTAAGGGATGGAACTAAACTATTTTTATACAAAGGAAGGATGAAAGATACATTTGGAGACATTAATTTGAGGTGACCTCTGGTGGCTAGTTGAACTAATTAAAATCAACATTGAAGTGAACAAAAAATAAAATTTTCTTGTTTCTACTATAATTCCACCAACCTAGTGGTTTATTCCTTCTTCCTTTGCCTGAAGCCTGTCCTCAAGAACCAAATCACATCTTTGTAAATTTTAAAACCATTAATCATAATTGCAAGACACATAAATCCATCATCTACTCATTTCACTTTACAATTACTACAAATCGACTATGTTAAATCAAAGGTAGTTAATTCTCATGTGTTGCTAGGAGGAAGGACTAGAAATAAGCTTGCAAGGATATGGAGTCAAAAGTAAAAGGAAGGTTCATACCCAAATGATATTGTTGTTTCCATGATGTGTCATATTTTTTTTAAACAACTACTTTTCCTTGATGAAGAAGGGCCATGCCACAATACTAATATTTTGTCTTAATAGTGGGTTATAACCCATGCACCTTTTGTTTATTTGTTTAGTTTTTATACTTCATCACCAATGTCATTCAAGAGGGGTACATTATTGTCATTTTATTTCTTAAAATTAACTGAACAAAATTAGGATTTGAACATGGGTTCCATGGCTATAAAGATTCTAGTTTCATTTACATGAGAATAGGAAGGGAAATTGTGTGGAAGAGTTCTGGAAAAGAATGATAGAATAAAACAATTTGCATGGTAGGGTTTAACCAAATAACTATGATTTCATTCACTGAAAAGGAGAGGTACGAAAATAGTGTGCAACATTATGAAAAAAACATAAAAAGCAGCTTGAATACAACATGTGATGGGGAATAGAGGTTTTCACAAGTGACCTCTGATATATTTAGTCTTTTAAAGTATGACAATACAAAATGACTAGGGCATATTTTTAATAATGGGAAAAAATAAAAACGCTCAAAATAATACGTAATTACATATGAAACTTTGGAAGAGGCCCCATGAAAAGTACATATATATTTTCCCAATATGAAACTCCGTAAAATTGATGGAGTGCAATTTGTAACAAGAGACTAAGAAGGGGCCTTTTATTAGGCATGCAATTTGTATGTTATATATATAATAATTCAAAATTAGACAATGATTGAATGGCAAGGAAAATCCTTTTGAATGACAATAGATGGGGTTTTTCCCTTGTTATTTTATATGCCCAAAATCATGAGAAATTCATATGAGATTTCGGCTTCATCGGCCAATGATGGATAGTCACAATTTAAGGGTAAGAGAAGCCTTGTTTACTTTTGATTTTGGCAAAAAATGTAGTGGTTAAATGAACAAGTAATTTAAATACGACAATAGAGAACTAAGATGGGCTAATTGGAAAATGAGAAGAGGAATGACGAGAGGGAAAAATAAATAAACACATAGAGAAGTTAACTAACTAGTGAAAAGGACATAGTGAAATGTATAACTAACAAAGTTCTTGCCTGTAATGCACTTAAAACCAATAAGAATACAACCCTTCTCTGTATAATGTGTAATTTTCTAGCTGAATCTAGCTCCTTTAGTAAATATGGAGGTGTCACAGCTCGTAAAAACCTAAAATGAGGGTTAATTCCATATACTTGTTTAATAAATTGAGAACCTTGTGAAAATATGAGCCCTAGATCATAGTTAGTCTCCATATCCACCATAATTATGCTCATTAAATTCTCAATACAAGATCATGTGCTTCAATTCCATGCAAGTTATAGTAAATGCAAGTCTATCAAAACATTACAATTTCAAATATTATTCATATAGGAAAAAAACATGTCATACAACCAAATCATTCAATGTTGAAGGGTGAGTTCCAAATGTAAATGCAAGTGACTTCCACGACATCAAACATTTTAGAGAAATGAAAACCATCCAAGGTAACATATAAAAACCATACAAAATGCTAACCCTTTGTATCCAACTTAGAAAGGTCCCACATTGATGTGAAAGGAATAAAGATCAAAATATTTAATGCTACTTAATATTAGATAAATATATATGAGTTGCCATAATATATGTTATAATGTATCATGGTATTCAATGATGAACCTTCAACACTTATAACTTTCATACAATGTAATATTTATAATATATAGCACTAACAACCATAGAATTACACCAAAATATTAGTCCATAATATTGTAATGCTATAGACTTGTGAAATGGAAATTTTTTTGCACAACTCCTTAATAATTTGGTCAATCTACAATCTAATGTCTTGTAGTATATGCATATAACAACTTTAGAACATAATCATTCCCTATGAAATAATCCCTTAATAGTCATAATGGCCATGATTATCAAGGAAATAAATCATATGTGCATCATATAATTGTGTTGAATGACATGTGTGTTGTGATTGCAAGGGTAGTGAGATAATATTACAAATCATGGCCAATTCAAACATCAATAAACCATCAATTTGATATCCTGTGAAAGGCATAAATAATAATAAGTGTGTGTAGTTGTGTTCTTCAAAACATGGATGCAATGTAATATGTGAAATATCTTAGTGTTCCTCTTATTTTGGTCATGGTAGTAAAAGAAAGTTTGTAAAATAGATAAAATAAAAGACTGACAACCTATTAGGTTGTGGGTAACCATGGAAAAGGTGAAATATTTTGTAGCATACTTCAAAATTAGAGATTTCAAACAAAAATGTCAACATTTGGAAAATCCACAGGGAAATATAAAGAGCCATACTGAAATTAGAATTTTTGGTTTCCTAGAATAGGAAAGAAAAATTAGCAAGGTTATCCCAATTTCCTCCCCGTCATAGAAGAGCTCCATGAAAATGCACTCGCCTAACAATTTGTCACTTCCCAAGATAGAGTGTTTAGAGTGAACTTTTTGTAGAGAAAATGGAGGGATATGTCTTTATCTTGCTATAATGAAGGATGACACTTTGTGTATGTACTAATTCTTTATAATAATACAATGTCAAACTCTAGTTGTAGTGCCACTATTCTCACCTTTTGAGCAAGTTGTAGAAAAGTAAAATAATTTGTTGTTTTTGCATAAGATACTGTAAAATACATATATGACGTTTTTTCATCAATCAACAAAGAATCAACATACAACAATTAAAATAAACCCAAAATAAAAAAGTAAGCAATTGTAAAAAAAAAAAGCAAAGAAAAATTGAGTAGATATAGGTTCATAATTAAATAGATCCTGTAATAGGATTACAGTAGTGTTTGATATAAGAACCATTGGTAGCATAGGTGAGAAGCATGTCATCATCATCTTTCAGCATATAGGAATTAAATCCAATTTTGGAAGTGATTTCATATGGGCTAATCTAGAGCTTTTAGAACTTAGCATGTTTTCCTTTATCAGCATGAGTTGAATCCCATAAAATAACTTTTTGTCATACCTCAAAATGTAGGTTTTAACCCTGTATAGAAATTACCTGAAAAAAAAAATATTAAAACAGAAAAATATACAATGGTGAGAACATAAAACAAATATACATAGAGTTTTTCCCCTGGATTCGAAAACTAGGACTACTAGATTGATTTTTCATTATAGTCCTTTCAATGTTACATTACATATATATACATGATGAAGCATTCATAAACCCCAATCCATTAAAACTAGATTAAAACATAACTGTAGTTTCCTTGACCGGATCTACAAAATTCCATGGGCAAAAAACCATCATGCCGAAAACCATGTGTGAAACCCATGAAAAAAACCATGTGTAGGTCCGCCCACCATCTTTGGGTTAGCCCCCCATCCTTGGGCCTTCCAACTATTATTGGGTCCGCATAAAACCAAAAAAAAAAAATCCCGCATGCAAGGGGACTACCGCCCCCCTGCTATGCCCGATGGAACAACAACTACTGGTTCTAGTTGTGGAAGGAATATAACACATACACAAAATTCTTCCACTTGTTGTTTTCTTTCCACATAGGGGGTCACAAGAGAGCTTATTCATTGGTCTAGCCCTACAATGACAATTATTTTTCTACACCAAGAAAAATTCTCAATGCTCACAACCTTTGTTAATGCATCTACAACATTCTTGAAGGTGTCCACCTTTACCAACAAAACTTTTTTGTCCTCAACCACATCCCTCACAAAGTGATGTTGAACATCAATGTGCTTTGTCTTCAAATGATAAGCAAGGTTCTTAGCCAAGAAAATTGCACTTTGGTTTTCATAGTATATCCTTATAGCTCGTTGTACCAACCCCATACTTGAACAAAATATCTATAACCAAACTACTTCCTTGCTTGCATGAGTGGTTGCCATGTATTTTTCCTTTATAGTTGAAAGTTCCACTATAGACCATCTCTTACTCATCTAGCTAACTACTCCTCCAAATAGGTTAAACACATACCCACTTGTAAATATTCTCCAATCCAAATCTCCATCTGAGTATGCATCAACAAATCCATGCATGTCCAAAGCTATGTCCATCCCTAGTCTTCCTTGGTAGCATAAACCATAATCACTAGTGCCACACAAATACCTGAAAACCTGCTTCACTGTTGTCCAATGCTCCTTCCTTGGTTTTGACATAAACCTACTCAATACTCCAACTATATGTGCAATATATGGTCTAGTACATACCATTTCATACATCAGGCTATCGACTGCACTCCCATATGGAACATGAGACGTGTCCTCTTCATCTTCTTGTGTCTTAAGACAGTATTCAACAAATAAATTTACACTTATAGGAATAGGAAGCCTCACTGGTTTACTATCCTGCATATTAAACCTCTACAATATTTTTTTGACATACTTCCTTTGATTCAACCATTTATTCCTCTTTACTCAATCTCGTTTAATTTCCATGCCCAAAATATAGTTTGCAGCACCAAGATCCTTCATGTCGAATTTGGAGGATAATTGGATCTTCAAATCCTAGATAATTTCTTTGTCATTTCCAATCAACAACATATCATCCACATACAAGACCAAATAAATAAAATGTTCACCAATTAATTTAAAATATACAAAGTGATCCACTTTTCTCCTGATGAAGCCAAGTCCCCATATATATGTATCAAAATTCTGATACCACATCCTTGGTGATTGTTTTAACCCATATAGAGATTTTTTTAATCTTCATTCCAGTTCTTTCTTACCCTTAACTGCAAAGCCTTAAGGTTGCTTCATGTAGATCTCTTCTTCTAGACCCCCATGAATAAATGATGTCTTCACATTCATATGTTCTACCTCAAAATAGAAAGCAACAACAACATATAAAAGTAATCTAATATAAGCTAACTTGGCAACATGAGAAAAAATATCACCAAAATCAATTCTCGACACTTTGGAATAACCTTTTACTACCAACTGAACTTTGTATTTTTCCACCTTGCTTTCTACATTCATATTCTTCTTAAATACCCATTTTCTTCCAATGGGTTTCCTTCCAACCGACAACTTCACAAGATCCCAAGCCTCTTTTTTGTCCAAAGATGCCATTTCATCAACCACAACCTCTTTCCAAAGTTTTCCATCCTTTAAATCTACTACCTCCCTGACAGTTTTGGTATCATCATTAGCAATAGATAAAGAAAAATTTGAATAGAAAGTAGATGTATTGTACCTCTCTACCTGATGTTACAGGGAAAAGTGTCTATACAGAACTGCTTATCCCACTAAGGTGTGGTAGCTACCTTAGAAACAAACAAAGTAAAGCTACTTTCGTTTTTCCTTTATGAAAGATAGATGAGAGAAGAATAGAGGAGACCAACCTCTGTCTTGCGCTTGGCTCCTAGTTCGATTCCTCTCTCTTCTGATAGTCCTTTGCTACTTGCTTCCTTGTACGCCTAGCTTCACAGAGTACCTGTAGAATCAGTGTATCATAACACTATACAAGAACATGGATCTATAATCATAAACAATCTAGGATCAGATGTAAATTGACCATACAAATGCATAAAACATAAATGACACAAGAGTATGGAGGAAAACTTGAATAGCTTTTATTGATAATCAAGAAATAGCCAAGGGAGTTACAACCAGTTGTTCTGACCCAGCATCATCCTCTCAGCAAGTAAGCCCTTCTTCACCTCATACAAGCTTAGATCACCCAACACTATGATGTTGTCTCAAGAAACCAACAGCAATTCCTTACAAGATGCAAAATTCCAGCCTCTGGATCTCTGGGATGAGGGATCCATATATAGATATCTGTAAGGGAGATGATTCAGCTTGTGATTTGATTAGTGTCTTACCTCTGATAGTTCTTGCTTCCACTTGGAGATTGATGATCTCTTACTCATCCTTGGTTGAATTCAGAGAGGCAAGTGTCACAGGAGAAGTTTCTGGAAGATTCCATGCCTCTCCACCTCGCGGAATGACACTGCCATTTGTCACTTCTCGCCCATCGCACCCCATAGAAGGGCTTTTTGAAATGCAATGCACCCACAGAATGTACTTAGGTGAGATGCAACGCACTTTGCCTTTGGAGTAGGTGAAATGATCCTGTTTTGACCACTTCTGAGTGGTTTTTCATGGAAAACTTCTGGGAGAAGCTATAATCAGTTGACCTTGTTCCTTTAGGGGTTATAACAACACTTTTAGGGACTTAGGAGCCTTTGGTTTATGGACATTTTATGCTTGGGGTTGTCGTGCCCAAAAATTTCTATAACAGTTGTCCCCTAAAGCATGAGGTTGTTAATCTTTTTGATGTCGGGTGAAATGCTTTATCATGACGATCTGAAGTTCTTTCAAGCTGAGAGGGGACTTGTAATAAGATACAATACAATACATTATCTTCATAATTTTTTCATGATCTAGCTGAGGCGGGCATTCCCATGCTCAGCTTTATAAATTCATTCTCATGTACATAGGACAGACAATCGTCTGAGTGTAGACTGATGATTCTGGTAGAGCCATCATCCCTTTGATTGGATGATTATCTGTGCAGCAATGATGTACATTTGATGTCTTTATTTCCCTGAATATATGTCGCAGCCCGGATGGATGAAACTAGATCTGGGGTCTTCAATCTCGTTAGATCTTCACTCGAAGTACAAGTCGATCCATGTGAGAGATGTTCTGGAGTCGAACATGGAAAGACATCGCCTGATTACCAGCCAATGATGTAAGCTGTTAACAGACACGAGAGGAGTCACCGATAATGATAATGACCCTCAAGGTACTGCAGTACAATTCATGTGATGTGAATAAAGGACTTGGCATCGAACACCACGCAAAATCTTTCGGTCGAAGGCCATTGATGTAAACCTGTCGCCGGAAGTGAGAAACTTGCCATTGAGGCATGCAAGCTTCAAAGTACTGAACGAGATGTTCCTAGATCGACTTCTTGGATAATGAGTTGATGTCGACAAGAAGCGATCTGTCATAGGATGGCCTTAATGAATCCCACATCAATGACATGGAACGGAGCAAATGATTTTAATGGAGGTGAAAACGATCTAGTGATATAAGGTTCAGGGTGGCGGTCATGAAAGAATGGAGTGTAAATGTATTGTAGCGGGTGAGACATAGGTGAATTCACTAAATGAATTCTCTTGAACATATCGGCGACACTGACGTGATGGATTGGTAGCATTAACCCCAAATGTGGATGGTGTGATGGGACCATGGTGATGTGACCGGTGAATGAAACAACCCAACCCGACTTGGATGCAGAGTGAAAGTGTCATGTTCAAGAGCAACTTGCTACCAACAAAGTTTTTTCAAGTTTTCTTCCCAATTTTTCCCCAGTCATTGCTGACCAGTACCTCTTTATTTTTGTCAAGCTTGAGGAGGATAACATATGCTTGTTCTATAATTTTCCCATCGGGCAAACCCATCGCTATGTTTTAACGAGCCTAGCGATAGTGAAACTCGTTCTTGTCTGCTATGGACAAGTTTTTCGCTATTAGGTTTTAACGAGTTTAACGACAAAGATAACTCGGTCCTTTTCAATTTTAGAGAGTCTGAAAAGGGACGTAAAGGAAACTCCAAAATTTCTTTTTCGTCATCTAATCCCTTAGGTCTGAAAAAGTATAAAACAATACAGAAGGGATGAATTTTCGATACTTTTAACGAGCCGAACAAACAAGCGCTCGATCTTTTTGTTTAATAATCCCTTACGTCCAAAAAGATTAAAATCTAAGGGAGGGATAGCACTTCTGGTCCCTTTAACGAGCTGGAGAGGCCAATGGCTCGGCAATATTTTCATATTTTACGAGTCAGTTGAAAAGAGCTTAAAAGAGACTCGTATTTTGAGGAACGAGTGATAAAATTGGGTAGCAGCTGATTCCAAGTAAGGTTTGGAACTTTCCAATCACGGCAGTGTTACAAGGATGGCTAGGGGGATCACTCTTCGCAGCTATTCCTCAAAAGGGGTAAACAATCAAGTGGAGGTGAATGATCAGCCAATACAGAGTGGAGGTGATGATGAGAACACAACCAAGGCTTTAAAGGCTGAAGTACTACATTCACGATGGTTATTTACCGGGAAATAGTTCATTTTTTAATGAGATTAAACGCGGGGAGAAACATTTGCTCATGACTTATGTTTATTTTTTAACGAGCTTGAACTATGTGCTAAAACTGCTTGATAAATCCAGTCGTATAATAAGAATGTCTCATATATGAAAACAACAATTTTTTGAGTTTTTCCCCACATCCTTTCTTTATGCAAGTTAGGAAACGACCAATCCTACGAGTTTAAAGGGTTAGAGGACCTACAAATTTAAAAAATAAATAGTCGCTCTTCGTTTGCACGCCAAAAGGTTTGCATGCCTCCAGGTATAAAATAAAGCTTCAAGGTCACCTTTCATTCTACCGACAAAACATTTGTTTTATCAGGAAAGGTCTACCTCTTTCAGGTTACCAAATATTGTTCTATTCACAGCACAAACAAAACACTTCTTCGGCGATGTCTACCGAAATAGACAAAGGTGAGACAATCCACTCACATAGCTTTGACGAGGAAATCTTGTTCCAGTCTAACCCCCTCTTCCAATCACGGACGGGAGTACAGACTAGTCATATATCTCCCGCGGAAACCTATCCTATACCCGAAGTTTTCCTTCCGAAGCAAACTAGGGTGCATGCCCCCTGGGTTTCAGTCATGTCCCCCGAATCACTCGCGCTCATCAGGTGGATGGACTGGGGATTGATGAGACATTCCTTGTGTGAAAAGACCATTCAGGGATGGTATATGACTATTTGCTAAGTGTGATCCGGGAAATGAAAGCTGGTTTACGAGCTTGACCACTCTTCCTTCGTGCGGAAAACACATTACTCTAAAGAGTGATGAGACAATGGCTCCCATGCAATAAATATAGTCTCGTCCAAGGAGTAGATTATAATCCAAGGGTCCTTGGACCACCATTACGTTCATGTGAATGGTTTTCTTCTCAATGTTATGGGCACATTGGGAAGGATCCCTAACGGTCGACTAGTTCCTTTGTCAAAGCCTGTTAGATTTCTCATCTCAGGCAAAAGCGATGGCGAACCAAGTGCTTTCCAAGCAGTTGAGGAAAGGATACTCACAGAAGCCCCTTCATCTATGATGGTGCCAACCATAACCATTCTATATATTTGAGCAATAATTCAGAATGGTACACTAGCCGGTAAACGGGGTCTGCCTAGTTGATTCCAGTCGAAGGAAACAACTAGGTTGCTTGGAGGTGGAACCGAATAGACGACCGGGTACGACTCTGACGAACTTCCTTCCTGCGGTAAAGGAATGGGTAAATTGCCCCCATGTTCATCGGAGTCTGTGCTTACGAAAAGAATTTGGACGGTGTCATCCTTGTTCTCTTCAGTGACTGTATCATCTGAAGATGGAACCTCTGAAGGCAAGACCGGGTCAACTACCGCCTCGACCTTTTGACTTTCGTCTGGTATTGGTTCAGATGGTTTGTCTTCAATGATAGATGCTTCGGCCGACCACCTGGGCGGGTCAGCCGGATTTTCAACTAGTGACGGACTCGACAAGAGTTTTTTATATCCAAAAGGAAGTCGTAACGGTGAAACCGGATGATCGTCCAAAACTCTTTTAGCCTCGTCTAAGAAGGGACAATGGTGGACAACATGATCGCCTTCGCACAGTTTACAAGGAAATCTATATTTTCCATTTTGTCCTGGGGCTTCACTTTCACTAGTCGACGGTGTGTTTTCAACGTGATCATCAGAGGTTGACAACACCGGGTTGTGCAAACGAGGAGACCAGTCCCTTAAGATCTGAGGGATGTAGGGACAATCTCGATGATAGTGGTCTCCTTTGCAAATGACACATGGCGATTTAGGCCTGGTCGGTGCAGTGTGTGGATTTTCGCTAGACGACGTTTGGTTGCTCCCTTTCGCTTTTGGCTCCTTCTTCTTCTTCTCTTTCTTCTTCTTTTCCTTTTTCTTCTCAGGTACTTGATTTTTGGCTTTACTAGCCCCATCAAGCGAAGAGGAAGGAGGAGAGGAAGAATTGGAGGAAGTAGAGGGTTGGGGAGTAACTCTGGATTCGTCTAGTTGTTGACTCGATTGTTCAGGAATTGCAGTGTTCTGAATGAAAAAGGTTGAGAAGAGCCATACGGGCAAGCTGATTTTCAGTCCTGGAAGTGACAATGTGGCCATATGGGGTGCATCAACATCTCCCCAAGAGGAGAAGGGACTAGGATTTCCTCCAAGGGGAATTCCTTGGTTGGTGGATTCCATTTTCTCAACCTAAGATCAACGTAGGAAAGGGTGATGATTATTCCATTTAAAATAAATTTTAGATGCTTTGACACAACTTGTTTTTTCAATTTTTAAGAGTCGAGAAAAAAACAAAAGATGACTCTAGTCGCCTTCGATTTTTAATGAGCTTGAAGTGACAAGTGCTCAGATGGACCTTTTCTATTAAGGAGTCTGAAAAGGAACGAAAGAGACTGCTCTGGAAATCTAGGTAGAGGGATTACCAAACCAATCGCAAAACTACAGAATAGTTTTTACGGTACCGCAGTCAATCTTCCCGAATGCTGTGTTCAGTGCATTGCGATCGATAGGGTGGCAGACACGGCTTCCTATGGATAAAGGATTAAGCCTATTGTGGTCTCCCAAAATATACTCGATGGTACATGGGAGCACAAGTCCATACTGGCACTTATCGTCTCAAAGTGGAGGAATCACCCAACCATCAGTGAGAACAACAGTTACCAGGCTTTACGATGCCGGAATATGTCTCTAGCCTAGACTTCTAGATGTTGTGCGTTAGGTTCCAAAGCGTTGTTAGATTCATTAAATTTATTTTATAGTTGATCTTGCTTAAGAAATTTTCCTTTCAGGTTCACCGCGTGATGTAGATGTACAATTCCTAAAATGCAATCTAAGATGATAAACAGTCTTTTATCTTCTTTGTGCAATGAAAATCCTAGCTACTAAGGAAAGAGAGACAGTATTCTTTCACAAAGAGCAAAGAGCACACACTATATGCAATGTCCTAAATCAAACCAATCAAACAGTCTAAATGCAAATGCACATGCATGTATTTGTTTTCTACTTTCTTAATATGTGAATGATAAAAAGAAAGCTAATATGCAAATCTGAATTACTTTTCAAGCGACAATTACTAACAAGTTTCCTTTCAAAATAAAAAATGAAGACAATCGCAACACTTTACGATTTGGAAATGAATACTTGCTTTCGACACTAGAAAAACTACAAATTCAGATCAAATACAACAGTAACAGGGTAATCGACTATCAAGAGCAATCAGACTCTCTTCTATGACTGAAAATGACACTTGTGACACTTTCAAATCAAGAGACGACAGTACAATTACGTTACTTTTTTGCAAAGGAGAACTGAAAATGACTCAACAAATACACAAAAATATTTACAGTTCTTTGCACAATGGAGGTGGAATAACAGCAAGGAAAAGGGGTTTCAAACAGAGGTATACTGACTACAGGCAACAAACTCACGAATAGAACTGAAAAGAATGAATCATGGAAACCAAAATTGAGGAACAATGCCTAGTCTAATCAGCGCACCTGTAACACAGTGAACTTGAAATGCAGCACACCTACTACACTCAGGAAGTGCGCTGAATTTTAGATTCACAGAACAGATCCTGTGCTAGGCCAGAGACGAGACTTTGCTTGGGTTCCAGGTCACAGTTTGCAATTCAGTCCAGGGATTTTGGCCAAGCAAGTGGCAATCAGTAAATCAACAATGGGGGTAGATCTAAGGAGGTTATGAGAGCTACCACAAGGGCAATTAGAGAGTTTGTAAATCAGTTATTTAATTCATAAACAAAACCCGGAGATTGACTGAAGCGGCATTTATCTACTTTGCATTTGCATAGCAAATGCAGTTCGAAAGCTACCTGGCTCAACTTCAGGCTCCGTCTATAAGTTTATAAAATAAACAACAAGGTAGATAAACAAACAACCTAGTCACTCCCCAGCGGAGTCGCCATTTTGTTACAGGGAAAAGTGTCTATACAGAACTGCTTATCCCACTAAGGTGTGGTAGCTACCTTAGAAACAAACAAAGTAAAGCTACTTTCGTTTTTCCTTTATGAAAGATAGATGAGAGAAGAATAGAGGAGACCAACCTCTGTCTTGCGCTTGGCTCCTAGTTCAATTCCTCTCTCTTTTGATAGTCCTTTGATACTTGCTTCCTTGTACGCCCAGCTTCACAGAGTACCTGTAGAATCAGAGTATCATAACACTATACAAGAACATGGATCTATAATCATAAACAATCTAGGATCAGATGTAAATTGACCATACAAATGCATAAAACATAAATGACACAAGAGTATGGAGGAAAACTTGAATAGCTTTTATTGATAATCAAGAAATAGCCAAGGGAGTTACAACTAGTTTTTTTGACCCAGCATCCTCCTCTCAGCAAGTAAGCCCTTCTTCACCTCATACAAAGCTTAGATCACCCAACACTATGATGTTGTCTCAAGAAACCAACAACAATTCCTTACAAGATGCAAAATTCCAGCCTCTGGATCTCTAGGATGAGGGATCCATATATAGATATCTGTAAGGGAGATGAGTCAGCTTGTGATTTGATTAGTGTCTTCCCTCTAATAGATCTTGCTTCCACTTGGAGATTGATGATCTCTTACTCATCCTTGGTCAAATTCAGAGAGGCAAGTGTCACAGGAGAAGTTTCTGGAAGATTCCATGCCTCTCCACCTCGCGGAATGACACTGCCATTTGTCACTTCTCGCCCATCGCACCCCATAGAAGGACCTTTTGAAATGCAACGCACCCACAGAGTGTACTTAGGTGAGATGCAATGCACTTTGCCTATGGAGGAGGTGAAATGATCCTGTTTTGACCAGTTCTGAGTGGTTTTTCATGGAAAACTTCTAGGAGAAGCTGTAATCAGTTGACCTTGTTCCTTTAGGGGTTAGAACAACACTTTTAGGGACTTAGGAGCCCTTGGTTTACGAACATTTTATGCTTGGGGTTGCAGTGCCCAAAAATGTCTATAACACCTGCCTTCTCTATTGAACCGATCTTCTCAAAACTAGAGTTTGTGGCTCTTCCTCTTCTGATTCTTGTTCTGCCGTAGAGTTTGATTCTTCCTCCTTTAGCTCAAACTCTATTTTCTCAGGTTCTTTGGTAGAAATTCATGTTTAATAACATCTTTCACCTCTCTAAACACCATATCTCAGTTGTACACAACCTTCCATGTTTTTGGGTTCCAAATCTTACAACCTTATAAACCATCCTTATACCCAATAAAGATACACATTCCATATTTACTATCCAACTTGGTTCTTTTCTCCTTTGGAACATGCACATATGCATTACAGCCAAAGACGCTAAGATGTGAAAGAAAAGGTTTCTTACCAATCCATACCTCATTTGGAGTCTTATCCTCCAACGCTGATGAAGGTGATATATTAACTAGGTAACATGCAGTATCCATTGCCTCTTCCCAGAATTCCTTCCCTAATCTAGCGCCACTAAGCATGCTTCTTTCCTTTTCTATCAATTTCTTGTTCATTCTTTCTACAACTCCATTTTGTTGAGGTGTGTATGGAGTAGTATTTTGTCATGTTAACCCACACTTCCTACAAAACTCTTCAAATTCCTTCTTGCAAAAATCTCCTCCATTATCTAACCTCAACACCTTATTCTTCTTCTCTGCTTGATTTTCCACGAGAGCCTTAAATTCTTTAAACCTATCAAAGACTTCTGATTTCTTCCTGATGAAATATATCCATGCATTCCTCAAGAAGTCATCTATAAATGAGACATAGTATACAAATCTACCTAGTGATGGAACTGAGACAGGTCCAAACACATCACTTTGCACAAGCTCTAATATCCCTTTCTCCCTCATAACACCAAAGGGAAAAGTCACCTGATTCTGCTTCTAATATACACAATGTTCACAAAAATAAAAATACAAAGAGAAATTAGACATACTTTCTACCATACCATTACCATGCAGTATTCAAAGGCCCTTCTCTCCAATACGTCCAAGCATTTGATGCCATAGCATGGTCTTTTCTCCAGAGACGCCTAGATTTTCTACTCCACTTTCAGGAACCACAAAATTGTTGCACCCATCAATAATAATGCTACCCAAAAGCTTGTACAAAGTTCTAATATAAACTCCCTACATCAATATCAGTTCTCCCCGAACCATCTTGTAGGTATCTTTATCAAAAACTTTTTTAGACTTACATAATCCATCTTACTTACATAAATTAGATTTTTGGCCAATGCATGAATATGTAGAACATCAGGAAGTGTTATAATCCTTCCAACTTGCAACTTCAACTTGAATTTTCAATGTCCCATGATTCTGGATTTCCTTTCATCCCGTAATAAAACATCACCACCATCATATTTCTCATACTCGCAGAAACAATCCCTATGGGGAGTGAAGTGAAATGATGCACTTGAGTGAATCAACCATGCCTCATGATCTACATGTGTACTTGAAGAAGAATCCAAGTACACATCCCCACCTTCATTTGAGGTGGCTTTTGCCTCTACGGAAGGAGCATCATCAGATCCCTTTCTTTTCTAAAGAGTTTTAAATTTACAATCCCTTTTTTAGTTCCCTTATTTTCCACATTTCTTGCATGACTTTATAGGTTTTTGTGGATATTTAGATCTCCCTCTAGATTAAGATCTCCCACTCCATGAGTTATTTTTGTTTCTATTCTAAGATCATCCTCTTACAGATAATGCATCTCCATTATGTATATCCATATTTTTTCGTCTCATCTCCTCCATCAACAAGGATGATACTATTTCATCAAACTCGAAGGTAGTTGTATTGCTACCTATAGCAACAACTAGACCATCCCACGAATCTGGTAGAGAACACAACAAACTCATGCACTTATCTTGTTCTAAATTTTTTATATCAACTAATAAAAACTTTCTTACCACAATATTAAGGGAATTTAGATACTCTATTACCGAGTCTCCATCCTTCATTCTCAGGTTATACATATTTTTCCATAGGATTAGTTTGTTCACCAGACACTTAGATTGGTACAAAGTACCTAACTTGTCTAACAAATATTTCACCATATCTTCCCTTGATTCATTCAAAAATACTAAATCTGAGATACACAACCATATTGTTCTCTTTGTCTTCCGATCCAAATTTGCCCAATCTTCTGCTGACATTGCCATTGGTTTAGTACCTAGATCTACCATGGTCCACTTATCTTTATCCACCAACAAATCCCCCTTCTTGAGCTTCCACAACTAAAAACTTTTCCCATTGAATTTTTCGTTCTCTGTCTTTCCATTGTTCTCCATCTTCTTTCACCACAAGAATCGATCTCATAGATCTCCCACTGTAACAGGGTCTACCACAAACCCGAGAAAAACCTCTCAGCAGCAAAGGCATCCCCTTAAAGACGAAACTGCTCTGATACCAATTGTATGTTTTAACCCTATACATAAATTACTTGTAAACGAATTCTTAAAACTTAAAAATATGTAATGACGAGAACATAAAACAAATATACACAGATATTTCCCCCTGTATCCCAAAATTGGGAATAACATATTGATTTTTCATTATATTCCTTTCAATGTTACAATACACATATATACATGCCAAAGAATTCATAGAAGCCAATCCATTAACCCTGGATTAGAACATAACTGTAGTTCCCTTGAATGGATCTAGAAAATACCAAGGGAAGAAGACCATCATTCCAAAAATCATGTGTAAAACCCAACCATGGGTAGGTCCACCCACCATATTTGGGTTGGCCCCCCATCCTTGGGTCTACCCAATTATTACAAAAAGAAAAAAAAATCTCGAGGTGCTGCCCTGAACCCCATGCAAGGGGGCTACCGCCCCCTACTACGCCTAGCACAACGTACCCATGGAAAGAATATAACACATAACCAACAAAAAAGTGGTTTCTTTAGCTATTTTTTCATAATATTTTTTAACTATTTTTTTCCTTTTTTGAATTTGATTGAGAGATTTAGTTCTTTGTCAAGAGCTAGGAGTGCATGATAATGGTTGATTAAATTAGATTCCTTAAACTCTTTAGTATGGAAATAAAGATGAAAGGAAGCCAAGTTCAACTCAAGTGGCATGAAAACTTCTTTCCCATAGAAAAGTTGGAAGGGTGTGACACTAATACTTACCTTAGTGGTAGTACTTTTTGACCATAAGGCTTGAGAAAACAAAAGACGCCATTGTCTAATATTATGAGAAATGATCTTTTTAAGAATATTAAGAATATTTTTATTGGTTGATTCGGCTAATCTATTTCCTTGGGGATAGTAAGAAGATGAAAAGGTATGATTGATAGTGAATTTACTGTATAAAAGAGAAAATTTATCATAAATAAAAGCAAGTCCATTATCAGATATGATGTATATAGGTGTGCCAAATCTAGGCATAAGAGTATCATCAAAGAATCGAATAACTTGATCATCAATGGCCCTTTTTAGGGGAACTTCTTCAAACCATTTTGTGAAATAGTCTATTGCAGTCAAAATATAAATGTGACTAGCTAAAGAATGTGGGTTAATTGGGCCTATGAAATCAAACCCCATTTGACAAAGGGGCATGTGGGAATGATGGGTTTTAAAGGCATCAATGAGTATTGCAATTTTCCAACCACACATTGACATTTATTTCATGATCTGAAAAATTTAAAAGTGTCTCTAAAGTTATGTGGCTAGTAATACCTATTTCTCAAAATTTTATAAGTAGGGGCCTTTGTAGCGAAATGACCACCTACATGATCAAATTATTCGGATGAGCCATGCAAGGATTTCAAAACATAATTTGCAAACTTACCATCTATGAATCTCAGGAGTACTCCTTCATGGGACTTCCTAAATAATATATCTCCTACAAATACATATTTTGATGTGTCTAATCTAAGTTTTCTTCTTTGGATTTTATCTAAATTTTCTAAACATATTTGGTGATTTAGATAAAAAAATGATATTGTGACAACAAGGGTGATGATAAAGTTTAGATTGTTTGTGTTGAATGAACAGTAAATCAACAAATATAAATTCTGTGATTCAATATCCTTGGTATGATCTAAGTCTTATCTATTACAGAGATAAATATCAACCTTTAATAGTATTGGTAGTAGATATAGTAAGGTCATGCTCCTAAAATTTAGGGAGCTAATGTGCTAATTTACTAGACATTAAATTTTGGGAAAGTAAGAATTTCACGGTTGGTAAATGGGTTCTTACATTTGTGTGTTACCCAAGGATGAGATCCCTAAAATTTTCAACAACCTTAACCAGAGAATAAGCATGTTTCTCAATCAAAAAATATTTCATATCATTGTGAGATAAAATTTGGATGGTGAATGCTATAGGGTGTTTTAGTCTTGATTGTTTTTCTGCATTAGTTTTTCATAAATAGCTTCCTACTTAGGATTAGTATATATGATAAAATATTTAGTAAAATTAGGAGTGGCTAAAATAGGAGCTAATGAAATGGAATCTTTGATCTATTAGAAAGCTTGTTGAGTAGACCAATTCTAATTAAAAAATTGATCATTTTTAAGTAAATGATGGATTGGGTTGACAATTTTTGAAATTTTGGTATGAACCACCTTACAAAATTAATTTTTCCCATGAATTATTGAATGTGTTTTTTAGAAGTAGGAGGATAAAGAGCTTGAATAGTTGACACTTATTGAGGGTCTATGCTAATCCTTGAATTAGAGACAATGTTTCCGAGCAACTTACCTAATTTGACACCAAAAATTGACTCGGGGTTTAAAGATATTCCGTATTTTTTGCAACAAGTAAAAACTCTTGTGAGATGGTCAAAATGATCTGCCCAATTCTTAGAATAAACTATCAAATTGTCTAAGTACACTTGGATAATTACTCCTATCATATCATTGAAAGCTATATTCATTTCTCTCTAGAATGTAGCTCCAATGTTTATTAAGCCAAAAGCCATGTGATTAAAAGTGAATGTTCCCAATTTAGTGGTGAAGGTTGTTTTATGTCTATCATTTTTCTTTGTGTAGATATGATTGTATCTTGAAAATACATATAAAAGGGACATCATGCTAGAACCAGCTACTTGTTGCAAGATTAATTCCATATTCGACAGAGGAAAATTGTCCTTCATACTGGTATTGTTTAATGAATAAAAATCAATTCATAACAATCTACCTAATTTTCTTTCTAACCGGAACCAGGTTAGCTACCCATTCAAAATATTTGACAACATAAATAATATGAGCATCCAAAAATTTATCTAGTTTAGATTTGATGGTTTCCTCTAAATTGGGTTTATAGGCCTTTGATTCTACCTAATAGATCAACAACAAGTTTTGATAGGTATGGCATGAGTGATAATGGAAGGATAAAAACCATTTAAATCATTGTAGGACCAAGAAAAGACATCAGAAAAATAATGAAAGAGGAAAATGAACTTATTTATTTCATCCTAAGAGCAATTTTAAGAGACATACAACATTTTTGGATTACTATTGGTCCCAATATTTACTTTATTGTTTTATCAGTTGTCTTGCGGGATGATTTGCTTGGTGGTGAAGCTTTAGTAGCATCACTAGGTGAGAAAGCATCTTCCAAATGGACTAGACCCTTAGGATATTTATTTTTCTCAATATTAATGATTTGAAATGACTCCTTGATATCATCAGTGATGAAGGTGAGGATATTGTGGTCATCATCAAAGACTTTCCATCATTCCTCATTATCAGGAAGATGTGGTATGTAAAATGTTAATATGATAAAATCGCACTTATTAATCATATCAAAATATTTGGGCTCACAACATACATTTCCAAACCACTAGTGATAATATTCATACTTCAGTTTACATGTGCGATGTTAAAACTTTTGAATTCTCTGATGGCATCCAAAGCAAGGGAAATATAACACCTCATCAACCTATTTGAAGGGATATAAATTATTTTGATCATATTAACCACTAATTGAGAGTCCCCAAAAAGAGAAATATTTTTTATTCCAAGATGATGGGCATTATCCAACCCAAGGAGCAAAGCTTCAAACACTGCAACATTGTTAGTGCATGTGAAATTAAAGCAATAAGAAAAGGAATGAGATTCACTGAAATGATTTTGAAAAAATATATCAACTCCATTTCCTTCCCATGAATATACATCATTAAATAACATATTCCAAATTAAATCAAAACCTGAAGGAACAACCATAATACTTTGATTAACAACTTCTTCTTGGTTAAAGATGGAATAGATTCCTAGGTCCTCCTCTATGTATTTAATTGATGGTTGGGGAAGGTATTTGATATAAGGAACTATTCTTTTGTCCTTGTATATGATTATGTTTTTAGGAGCTTCAGGAATAATAAGATGAGATTTGTCCATAGAATAATAGCCACCTGTTAGTGATTGCCAATATCTACCAAGAATTATTGAATAATTACCAACATGCATATCAATGAATTGGATGTTATAGGATGTATGAATTTCATGATGTGCACACATGACCAATGTGAGATCTTTTATTTCACCAACTATGTATTTTTGTTTGTTTGTTGAATTCCAACATGTTCCTAGAAATCACATTGGTGCATGAAATTCCAAGTTATTCCATAATTGTTTTAGACATGACATTTGGTTTGAAACCTCCATATATTAGACAACAATGGGCTATCTATCAAATATCTTCATTGAGATGTAGAAAGGAGGATTATTAGGCTACCCATAGCTATTTTCTACTTCAACCTCTTGGTTTTGGAAGGGTTCCGTGTCATCTTCCATCTCTATGATGGATACTGAAGAAGCAGCTAATTTTGCTTGTTTTTCTAGATTTTTTTTTCAATTTGGCACTACTTAGGAGTTAAGAAAAATCAAGTAGTGTAGAACTAGCTTGGATTTTGGATAGATCCTCTATGATACTATATTTTATGGTAGCTTTAAATGAATTATCATTTGAATTACATGGCTTCCATATTTGACATTTGGAGAAAACTGCTTGGGGGATGATTACTATTAAAATAATTATTTTGAAAATTTGTATTATATTTTGAGTACAAGTATTTACAATGTTAACATAATCATCAATACAATTAATATTATTTATAGTGGAGTTGGGAGGTGGTGGTGTAAATTTATTTTAAAAGGTGGTGTAAATTTATTCTAAAAATATTTTATGTACTAGCCTTCATGATTTCACAAGTCTTCCCATCATGATAGTCTTCACAGAAATTACACCAAGGGTCATTTAAGAGAAAAGCTACGAAGGTGGAGGAGATGGGGGTAGGTTGATAGATAGGTTGAAGGGCAGGTTAAGGAAGTATAGGTGCAACCTTATGCTCAAAATAAATCATCTGATTATTCATGTCTTTCATCAATTGCAAGATTGCATTCATCTCAAGGCTTTTGTTAGATTCATTTAAAGGAACACCAATCCTCAAATTCTCATCTTCAAATTCAAGACATGTATGCAAGGCCATTTCCAAGTCATTCACGTATTTCACTTCAAGCCTATTTTTATAGGCTAGAGGGATAATATTATAATAATGAATCATAGTTTCATGGCTATGTGGGCTTATCAATATAGGAATTTTATTGTAAAGCTTCGTGAACCTTAAATTGAAATCTCTAATAGTTTCACCAGGTTTTAAAACCATGCTATTATATTCCTTACTCTAATTTGAAAAACTTTTCTACTGACCATATGTGGACTTAAACTAATAATATAGCCCAACCCATGTAGAAAAGGTTTTCAGAGTCAAATCGTAAAAGTCAAAAGTAGCTTTTCCTTCCAATGTATTAAAAAAATCCTCATACAAACATCTTCAAAATTATCCCCGATATTGTTACAGGCATTTGAGAAGGCACTTAATTGTTTTTTAATAGTACTAGTTTCATCCCTAGAGAATCTAGGAATATAGTCATTGAATTTTGGTAATCAGGCAGTTGTAGGAGGTATGTTCAGAGGAGATTGCATGTGCCAAGGGGTTGCATTCACATCTTCCTCGAATTCAAATATCTTATACTTCTTGATGATCCCATTATCCTAATGCTAGGATGTGGGGTAGGTTGGTATTTGTTGAAAACACTTCTTATTGGAGGTGCAACTATTTTAATGGGTTGAATATCAAATATCAGAATCTGATTTAAGAATGCAGTATTAGATTCAAATAGTGATATCTTAAGAATGTTCTTGAGAGTGAGTTTCTAAGTTCTTTCTTCTGCCTCTGATAACTAATAAAGAAACAAATTCAGGAGATCTTCCTCTCAACCTACATGATTTATGTGGGGTTTCAAATGATTGGCGTGTTAATTTTGAGTACTGAGGGGTTTTAGTATTATGATGTGAGGATCAAGACTTATGAAATTGGGTGTACGTCTATTACTCAAATATCAATTTGGTTGAACTCTCGCAATACATTGTCAGAATTATTCGTCAACAACTTCAATATCACATGAGATTACAACCCAGGACCTCTCAATTTCTTCATGAGTCATGGCACCGTCAAGTGTAAGATTAAAAAGACCGGTATAGATACTGTACTAGCTTTTAAAGTTTGTAAATGTACTAGGTTGGAAAAAGAAGAGATGGGTCATCAGTTGAGACTGAATTTAATTGAACTATTCAAGAAAACATAATCTTTCATATAAATATCTCAATAACAAAACAAAAACAATAATTAATTGACCTTGATTGTATTCTTTTGTTTTTATTTCTTTAGTTTTAGAAAATAATGACAGATCTATGTCATCCTGATTGGTACTTGGTCTAAAAGGCTGAACTTTGGTCATTAGTCTTGTTAAATGACCAAATCAAAATAATCAAACCAACAATAAAAGTAGCCAAAAAAAAGAGAAAGACAAACTGACAATGCCGAACAAAATAAAATCAAGATAACTATTTAAACCATGAAGTGATCACTATTCGCTCTCTAGTATGGTCACCAAGAAGGATGAATTTTTCTGATTCACTCACACAACCGTTTGAATCCTTAGTTAGCTAGGCCAGGAACATGGGAACGTTGTCCGATTTAGAGCCCGATGGTTTTTACCGTTTGAATCCTTAGTTAGCTAGGCCAGGAACATGGGAATGTTGTCCTATTTAGAGCCGGATGGTTTTTAAAATTTGAATCCTTAAAGAAGCTAGGCCAGAACAAAACAATGTTGTCCTATTTAGAGCCGGATGGTTTTTATAAAAATTTGAAGTAAAATAAAAGAAACAAAATTCAAAGAAACAAAACAATCTTTACAATATAAATTACAGAGAAAAAAACCACATGTAACCTATATATATAAATAATATATATATATATTTATATAGCATATATATTATAAATAAATCATTTTTAATTTCATATTTCAAATATATATATATATATATATATAACTTCCTCCTTCTAAGATAACAACCCACAAAAAGAAGAATTGTAATACACAATATACAGGTAAAAATCATCAATAAGGAGAAAAACAAAACTGTAATAATTAAAAGACCAAGTGGTAAAGATACAAAGGGATTCTTCATCCAGAGTATGAAAGAATAATATTTAGATATGATGATCAAAAAATTGGAAAATTAAACGTCTGCACAAGGGAACTCTTACCAAATGACCACGGTTACAAGGCTTTGTTGCTAAAATGCTAACAAACATAAAAAAAAAATAAAAAAAATTAAACATTAATTGTTGCAACAAGCTCAAGAGGCACGTTCATATACTAGTATGCTATTTCAAAAGAGACAACATCAATATTGAAAAAAATGTAGTAGATATGAATCATCAATAATTGAAATCAATGATAACTTTGACAACAAGAAATATCATCAACCGCCATCAATTCTACTATTTAAAAGAAGCATTGTAGATCAATGTTTGTGAGTTACAAATATCTAAACACAAAAAGAAAAAATAACCCAATTGAAGAATGAAACTATATATAGCAACTGTGTTGCTATGCCAAAAATCCTTGTCTTGCTTTTCTAGCCTGAATTTATTATCATAACTTCTGAAAATAGTTTACTTAATTTAAATGACAAGTCTTTAAAACATAATTAGGATAAACTATTTGAAGGTAAGGAAAAAAGTTGAGCTCCTTAAAAATAGGAAATGACTTGAAAAGGGGAGGACCCACATCCTTAAAATATTGATTTCATTATCAAAAAATATATTAAATGCATGATAGCCATCATATAAAAATTCTGCATGTATCACATAATCTTTCCATAAGGAAATCAATAAAATATCATATATATATATATATATATATATATATATAAGCCTGTATGCATAATCGTAACTAAGTCATCCATATACTTGATCATAGTCAAAATTGTGAAACCATGAGTTTGACATGTCAAAATAAGGACGAAACATTTCAACCAAAAATCTAGTATTTCAATGTGAACTATTAAAATATAATCACCAAATTACTTCTATCCAAATTTTCAACATCAAAATAAGAATTATTAAAACCTGCATCATCAAATTCCTTCCATGTATCCCTATGAAACATACATCATCTAAGTTAGAACTTATATTCAAAGGGATATGAATTATTCTTTTACCATGTTAGAAATTGTTCCATAGAGAATCGAGGATCCATTGCACCCAACTGCTATTGATCTTTAGTTCCTTTTGAAATAAATGTTGTGGGATATAGTACTGATTCTGCAGCAACATCATGATCAAGGTCTCTTATACAACAAGTATTGGTAGGGGAAGTAGATAAAGTACAAGGTTCAACAAATATGATAATTGAAGGACTAGCATAATGTTCATGAACATGACAGGTAACAATAGGAGAAGGGGTGATCTTTGAATGAAAATCAAGAATAGGTCTCCCAGAAGGTGAGGAGGAGGCATGTGTAGCTGAACCAAAACTACAAATAGGATGTGTAATCTTAGGAACAATACCCCAAGCGTTCTTATCATATTCATGCAAACTTTGAGAATGGTTCCAACCATCATTTTCATTCATTGGTTCATTGGTAGGCTGAGCTCCAAGTATCTCCTATATGTTAGGACGGGTCTTGAGAGATGGAACTAAATTATTTTGACAGACAATAGGGATGCAATAAACATTTGGAGACCATAGGTTGAGGTGAATTTTGGTGGCCAGCTGATGGAACTCATCATAATCAACATTGAAGTGAACAGAAAAATGACTTTTCTTGTTTCTGTGAAAACCCCACTAGCCTGGTAGTTTATTCCTTCTTCCTCTACCTCTGCCTTATCCTTGAGAACTTGAGCTCAACTATGTAAATGATAAATCATTATTCATAATTGCAAGATATGTAAATCCATCAACTACTAATTTAACTTTACAATTACTACAAATTTACTGTGTTAAATCAAAGGTAGTCACTTCTCATGTGTTGGTAGAAGGAAGAACTAGAAATAAGATTAAAATGAGATGGAGTGGAATGAAAAAGGAAGGTTAAAATCCAAACTAAAGCACTATTTCCATGAGGCAACATATATTTTTTGTAAACAAGTACTTTTCCTTGATGAATAAGGGCCATGCCACAAAACCAATTTTTTGTCTTAAAAGTGGCTTATAACTCATGCACCTTTTTATTTATTTATTTACTTTTTATACTTCAATGGAAATTTCATTCAATAGGGGGTCCTTATTGTCATTTTTTTTCTTCAAAGAAACTAAACCAATTTGGGGTTTGAATTGGGGTTCCATAACTTCACATAGTACAATTTCAATTACATGAGAATAACAAGGTAAATTGCATGCAATACTTCTAGAAATGAATGACAGAATAAAACAATTTGCATGCTAGGGTGTAACCAAATAATTGTGATTTTATTCATAGAAAAAGAGACTTTCAAAAACACCGTGCACCATTTTTGAACATAACATAAAAAATAGCTTGAAGTCAATGTGTGATGGGGAACAATGGGTTTTCCATAAGTAGCCTCAGATATATATGATTTTTTAAAGTATGACAACAAAAAATGACTGGGGTAGAGTTTTCCATAGGAAACATAAATAAGAACTCTCGAAATAAAATGCAATTGCAGAGAAAACTTTGGAAGTGGCCCCATGAAATATACATATATATTTTCCTAGAATGAAACTTTATAAAATATATGTAGTGCAATTTGTAACAAGAGACGGAGAAGGTGTTTTTTAATAGGTATGCAATTAACATGTTTTTATTTTCTATATATGTACATATAGGGTTTCATGATAATTGAACTTAGACAATGATAAAAGGGCAATGAGAGTTATTTTGAATGACAATACATGGGTTTCTTTCCTTTTTATTTTATATACCCAAAACCTTGAGCAATTCATATGATGTTTCAGCTTCACCAACTAAGAAGGGATAGTCACAATGCAAGGGAAATAACAACCCTATTTCCTTTCAATTTTGATGAAAAATATAGTTATTAAATGACCAAGTACTTGAAATAAGATAATAGAGAACTAAGAGTGATTAATTAGCAAATGAGAAGAGGAATGAAGAGAGGGAAAATAACTAATGAAAAAGAAATAGTGAAATGCATAACTAACCAAGTTCTTACCTATAATGCACTTAAAACAGACAAGAATACAACCCTTGTCCCTATAACATGAAAATTTCTAGCTGAATCTAGTGCCTTTAGTAACTATTGATGTTTCACAACGGGAAAAAACCTAAAATATGGGTTAACGCTAAATACTTGTTTGATAAATTGAAAACCTTTTGCAAATATGATCCATAGATAAGAGTTAGTCTCCATATCCACTGTAAATCTCCTCATTAAATTCTTAGTACATGCTTGTGGAATTCAAGGCCATGCAAGTTAAAGAAGTTAATGTGGGTCTATCAAACCATTATAATTTCAAACCTTATTCATATATGAAAAAGCCATGTCATACAACCAAATCGTTTAGTGGTGAAGGGTGAGTTCCAAATGTAAATGCAAGAGACTGCCACAATATCAACATTCTAGAGTAATGACAACCATCCAACATAACATATCAAAACCATATTAAATACTAACCAGTTGTATCCAACTCAGCAAGGTCTAACATTGATGTGAAATCCATAAGGACCAAAATATTTAATGCTACCAATATCAAATAAATATATACAAGTTACCATAATAAATGCTATAATGTATCATGGTGTTTTGTGATGAACCTTTTAGCGCATATAAATTTCATACAATGCAATAATTATAATTTGTAGTGTTTACCACCATAGAAATACACTGAAATATTAATCCATAATATTGTAATGCTATAAACTTGCCATATAGAATTTTTTTTGGCACAACTTCATAATTTGGTCCATCTGCAATTTGATGTCCTGTAGTATATACATATAACAACTTTGCAGCACAATCATTCCCAATAAAATAATATCTTAATAGTCCTAATGTCCATAATTCTCAAGACAACAACTCATATGTGCTTCATATAGTTTTGTTTACTAACATGTGTGTTGTGATTGTAGGGATAGCGATATAATATGACAAAGTGTTACATCAATATAACATCTCGTGAAAGGATTACATAATCATAAGCATGTGAAATTGTGTTTTTCATAACATGGATGCGATGTAATATGCTAAATATCTTAGTGGTCCTCCCCTTTCAGTCACGATAGTAAAAGGAAGGTGGTAAAATAGATAAAAGAAAAGTTACCAACATTCAATTAGGGTGTGGCTAAGCATGAAAGAGGTGAAATATTTTGTAGCATATTAAAAAATAAAAGATTTGAAACATAGGTTTGAACAATACCTTATAATTTAAACAAGTGGATTTTTTAGGTCCTTTCCTTATCAGTCTTATAACTTCAATGATTTAGCTATTTTCCTAAACATAGAAGCGTGAAGCTAATTTTCTTTAAATATCCACTCAATGTTTTAGGTAGTAACCATAATCATAATGTTTTTCTTTAAAGTAGGGTTTTCATTTCACTTTTTCATGTGGTGTTGCTCCACTTCATATAAGTGTTCATAGCCCTAGTGAAGTCACCCTAACATCATAGACTTTACTGCATTGAGAGTGAGTGCCCATAGCCTTAGTGGAGTTATCACCATGTCCTCTTTATAAATTGACTTCCTTTCACAATCATTTCCTTTTTGTTTGAATCTTAGATGAGGGAATGTTGTACAACAAGAACATACTACATTGGGAACAACTGACTTGATTTATCTTCATGCAAATATATTATATCAAACTCAGGCTTGGAATGTATGCCTTTCATGGATGAGCGAAGTTGTGAAGTTGATCATTCTAAAAATTATCTTTGGCCGAAGAATTCATACCTGTCACATTATTTTGAAATTAATCATCTCCTAATCCTTCGTGTGAATATTCCAATAATCATTATCTTATTAATGCCACTAGATATCCTCTTTAGTGTCAATAAATTTTGGTTCTATTTGTTCAATTGAGTTCAAAATAATTTATCTTCATTCTCCATTGACCTAGTATCTTATAGTTAATCAATTTATCTAATCATGACAATTGTTATTCAATGTATCATGTTCCCACCAGTATATGTCATGATAGCTTTTTTGGATTGATTGATCCTTATGATTTATCATTTCAATATGTAGACACTTGTCAAGCAGTTGAGGCACTTTAGCCTTCATTAATGGTTGTGCCAGGTCCTCACTACCTTGACAATATTTCTTAATATGATCATATTTATTTTACCTCACGATATTTTCATCCTAATTCCATGCCATTAATTGAGAATTATTTCTCTCAAGGGTTTCAAGATCATCAAGAGTAATGCTCTGAATTTCATGATCCAATCTATCATCAGTTAGAATCATATTACCTAGCAAGCCCATTTGCTAAAAGTAAGTTTTGATCTCTCTTATTGTCTGCTAAGCAAGACAATATAAGTGCAGGTACATTCACAGGGAGATATTAAGGTTAGTATGATTTTTGTTTTTATCAAAAGGTTAAGGTGGCAATTTGTGTAAAGTCAGGTGACATGACCTATATTTCTTCCCTTAAGAAAGGCCTTCAATTTTTTGTGCAATATTCTCAAGCTTCTATCTTTTCTGTTGCACAATATTATTTATCAGTTGTAATTGTCCTTATCTTTTTGTTTGCAGGCCAGGAACAACAACAATGGCTTCATTGCAAATATCATTACACTTAGACCTAAATTTATAGCTTGTTAGGTTAGGAGTAGGCTTAGTTTCATTTAGTTTCCTTTGCATTGGACCTACCTTTTGTACTTCTCTCTATCTCGTATTTGTATCTATTTTGTTTTAGTATCTTTGTCTTACATGATGATTTTCAGTTCAGCCTCCATTTTCTTTTCTTTTTTTGTTTCTTCTGTTGTTTTTCCTTTTCTTTCATGTTTACTTAATAATACTTTTCTTGCAATATGTTCCTTTTGTATCAAAATACAATGTGGAAAAAACTTGAAAAGGGAAATTGTGATGACAAGAAACACTTGGCTAATTTTTCACCTCTTCTCTATGTTAGGTTTACATATCTTTAAATTCAATTACATCTGAATGGAAAATATGATCCATTCAAACAAAAATCCTTTGGTTAAAGTGTAAAACCCATATATATTCTAGGATCCTCATTCCTTATCTAAGTATTGTAAGTAAGTAGTGTTTTTATTGCTGATCTTGTCCAATAGAGAAAGGTTAATGGGAAAATCTAAAGAGAGGAAACCAATATCAGAGGTTATATAAATACTTCTCTATAGGGGAAACATCCTCTACTCTCAATAAGTCGGGATCCCTCTTATGCCCATTGAAAATAATAAGTGTTGAAGCATAGTCCTATTAAATAAATAAATAAAAGTTGAAAGAAGAGAAAGGATTTATACTTAGGGAGGTAAAGCAAGTGACTTCACCAGGGTACTATCCAAGCTCGTTGGCAATAAAGAAAATTTTTTGCTCCTATAGTGACTTCAATAGGGTATTTTCCAAGCTTGCTGGGAGTGGAGCAACACCAGATATGAAAATCATACTATGAATATCTTAAACTTGCCATGCATATTACCCTTTCCTATATCAGAATAATTATGATTTGTCAAGATTGTATATGTGTTAAATTGAGTAAGGGAATTAAGGGGACTATATCTCTAACTAGGTTAATTATGGAAGCCAAGGTAACCCACAAGATGAATCAATACTCCCTGAAATACTGAGACCTTGCAATTACAGAATTAAACCTAAACAAAGAAGCTAGAGTTCTAACATTGTGTCACCAAGTGTTGTTGCTACAATCAACGCCCTCAAAAATTTTGCTCACACTTGAATTTTGGAGCATATTGAGGATATTACAATCTATCGCTCTTTGGTTACTCCATCATCATTTGATGTTTTGAAAAGTATTTAATTCTTCAAGTCACTTGCACTCACATGCACAATTTTTTATGAGTTCATAAGAACACTTATTTTATGCAAGCTTGCATAACCATAACATCATCCATCAAGACAATGCATGTGTAATTTTCAACTCATGACGAAATTTAGTGCGTACTTCTGTTCACAGTATCCCTCACTTTGATTAGATTTGTACTCATATTTCAGCTAGTTTTCTCAACTGTCGTATTTTGCGCATTTTTTCTTTCACAAGTGTCACTTTCACATTCAAAATTGTCATTTTGACTTTCTTTTATTTTAATAAGTGTCATTTTCATGTTATCTTTCATATTTTGCAAGTGTTGTCTTCGTGTTTTCCTCTTGTTGCAGGTGTTTCTTTTGTGTTTTCACTCCTGCATGTGTCACACCTTTGTACATCACCAAAGTTAGTTATAGTGTACCCTTATGCATTACATGGTCCTATATATTATTGGAAAATCCATCAAACACCTTTTTACAACTTAGCTTGCCTTTTGGTCACAACCATCGCTTTTGTTAGAACTTGTGTTCTAAGTGTTATAATGTGTCGTTTCAACTGCTGCACTTAGAAATTGGTGTCCCTTTGTTGTTGTTTTAAGGTATGATTATTTTTCATGAGTACTATGAATTTCATTGGCTTGTATTGATGGTATATATGTGTGCGGTCCATGTTTGAGTTGTGTTAGGATGCATTTCTTTCTCTACTTTGCTGGTCCCACACTTAGCCATTTTGAGAACTCTTCTTCATACTTCATCCCAGTGAAAATTACAAAGGAATTAACCCTCTTACTAGGTTATGATCCCCTCATGGACTTATATTTCCTCCCTTAATTGTGCACTAATCCTTTTTCTAAGGTATCCTCCCTCTCAAAGTGAATTAGTACTTCCCATGGATAAGTCACCTAGCCTTGTGTTGTCTCCCTCAGTGAAAAGTGCATTCTAGATGAATAAGTAGAAAATGTTGGATAGAATTGTACCCTTCCAAGCATGAGCACACTTTAAATTCTAAGTGAAAAGCACACTTTAGAAGAATAAGGACCTTATATCCCTTAAAAAGTGCACTCTGGACAAACAAGGACCTTCTTGCCTTCAAAAGTGCACTCTGAGACCCTGAGTGCACTTCAAAATAATGAGTGCACTTTTGGACTACAAGCACACTCCTTTGACTCAAAGAATTGCACCCTCCTTGAACACATGGCACACTCACAAAGAATGAAGCCTTAGATAGCATGGCACAATCATGAAGCATGAAGATTCATCCTTCCCTTTGAGCACATGGCACAATCATGAAACCTGAATCTTGAGCGCACTCCTTAGGAATGAATAATTGCACCCTTTTTGAGCACATGAGTGCATCTTGAAGGTTTAAGTGTTTCTCCTTCATCTCTTTGGAGTGTGTCCTTGCACTTTCTTAGTCTCTTTGAGTGCATGAGCACACCTTGAAGGCTTGAAAGCTTGAAGCCTCACTCCTTTGTCTCGTTGAAGTGTTCCCTTGCACCCTTGGTGTTCTCTCTCTTTCTTGAGTACAAAACTATTGAGCATCACAATTGTTTCATTTTTACACCCTTTTTCACTCTATCTATTTCTTTTTTACCTTCATAACATTAGCAAATCACAAGAATTATGACATGGCAGGTATACAATTGTCTTGTATTTCATAAATTGATAAAGCTCTTTATTATTTAGTTTAATGGTTACTTAAACTACAGAATTATGATGATTCTACAGTTAATACATGATTATGTAGCCAAGTCCATGGTTTGACAGGTTCCAAGATGCTAGTTGGGAAGTGAAATATATGGACAGGTCGAAATTGTTGCACACAACGATTTTTCCTCCTATTCTCATGAACCAAATCAATGGAAATGGGTCCTAGCAATGAGGTAAAAGGAAAAGTCAACCTCTGTATTGGGAAACAGGCGAGCAAGAGTGAGATCCGTGCCTCATGATTTGCTTTGATAATAGAAAACAATGATCGAATTATGCAATATTATCTTTTCAAGTTAAATTTGGTTTTTGTTGATAGGGATTAGGCATATAGCTCTGAACAATTAATTGCAACAAGCTCTATAAATATGCCTCTCGGCAGAAATAAAAACAATGATAGTGAATGTGACAGTGAGACTTAAGCTTTGTTATTTGATACTTTGTTTTTAAAAATAATTGATTCATTTTCTCAATGAGTGGCTAAAGTGATTGATCACTAATGTAGTGACTATTTGATTCTTGTGTAGGGCCCCCTCGAGACAGTAAGGATTCTTGTTTTGTTTTAAGAGTTAGCTATTGGCCTTATATTCTCGTATATTTTTATTTATTAATTTGAGTATTTATGTTTTCAATTTTATTTAAAATTTAAGTTAAAATCATTGTGCTAATCATTCTTACTGTTTATATTTTGAATGCACATGGATAAAGCTTAACAGTAGTGATCTAGTTTCACACAAAGTTTCATCTTAGACAGTAGATTTATTTCCAGAATTAGTTGTTAAATTCAAGCATGTGTGATCTTTAATTCAAGTAAGTGTGAGTGTGTTTTAAGCAGAAGTTTGTTTCATTTCATTTTTCATGCAAGTGTGATTTTTATTCATGCAGATGTGTGATTTTCTTTAGTCATGATATTTCTTAAGTGAGAGCAGTTTTCATTTATGAAATAGAGTGTGAATTTCATTTAAGTGAAGTATGGACTAATTTTCATTTATGTAAAAATGTGAGATTTATTTACATTTATACAAGTGTGAGATTTATATTTTAAAGGAAAGTGTGGAATCTTATAAGTAGAAGTAGTTTTGTGTGAAAGCAGAGAGTGTGATCATCATTGTAGAGATAATCTTATTTTCTTGGAATAACTAATTTTTTCATGTGAATTTCGTTAACTTAATTTAATTTAGAATTTATATTTTGATAACTTAATTTAATTTAGAATAAAATGCTTCTAGCACATACAGTGCACTTACACTTGATCCAAAATGGATCTTGTAAGACAAGTCATAACATTACCATATGTTGACGACCGAGATGGTCCTAGGTGGCAAAGTTGTTCTCGACTTGTGAAGAGTTGGATTGTCTTAATTGACTGTGAAACTAGTGCCAGGACAAAGGGTTTGATGCAATTATTCCGACGATGTCTCTGGATTTCCGTTTGGCCTCCCTGCTATGGAGAAACCATCCGTCGAAGTTGAGGTGTCGAAGAAGGCCTTGCTTGCCATGTGGTGTTTCTGCAGTTGACATGTGGGATCAAGTCAAATCTTATCATTGGTTCACATCTTCAAGTTTAAAGGTGATATTTTAAGGTTTTTCCTTCATGTGCACAATGTTGTTAAAGTATGTGGTGGTGGTGCAAAGTTTTGTCACAAATACCATGTTAAAGTATGGAGTAATTACTTTACAAATGAGTGCATACATTAAAACTCTATGGTGGGCGCATGTGTCAAAACATTATGTTATGACTATAAAATTAAATGGATCTCAAACCTTAAACATGATATGGTTTACATTAATGTTTGGCATGGAGTCATAAATTTTGGCTCGTTGAAAACATAGTGATCAAATACCATATAACTATGGTAAATATTAAATGTTGCAAGGTGATATAAACAAGCGGAGTTTACATGTTGTATGCAACGATAATCCATTCAACAGTCAACCATGCGAAGCTTATGCCACGTATATTGCAATGTCATTTCCAAATAATATGACGGAGTCCATAGAAGGTGCAAATATATGGCATATTGTTATCGACGTATTAAAGTCTAATGCATTGTGGAGATACAAATATGTTGCAGATTCGATTAGCGCCATGGGGATTGTGGACGTATTAAGGTCTGCTGCATTGCAAAGATACAAATCAGTTGTCAGTGCCACGGGGATTTTCCAAAATGGATAAGCGCAGTCTTGGAGACGTGGCATGCTATCAAGTTGTCGATGCCACAGGTGCGGAAACCATCGGGGTTAGTTGGCATACCATCGAACCGGCAGTCACTACAGTGTTGGCTTCAAAAAGCCATCGATACATCATTTCTAGAGAGTGTGGGGCATCTCATACACAGCAGTCAAAAAAACAGTGCCAAAGAATCAATGCATAAAAGATGCACTATGCCACAAAAACATGCCTAGTCATCACAGGGATGAAGATAAGGTATAAAAAAGAGTTTGAAAGTCAACCATTAATTAAAAGCTCCAATGTAATGTGCATATGGTTACGAAGGTAATGCATGAATGTGCATTAAAAAACCAACAAATGTGCTAATGTACATGGCTTCAAACAATTAATGTAATTATAAAATCAAGGTATTGTTTCCATTCGAAATAATTTTGAAGCTAAGTTCAATGCATAAGGTTTATGTGATATCTCAAATAGCCAAAGTTGTTTTAACAACTTAAAACCAAAAGTAAACATTGAAGGTGTATAAAAGGAGGTTTGTCACACCATTCAAAGGAAGGGAGAAAGGAATGGAAGTTTTCCATCAAGAAGCCATTCTTCCTCAAGCATAAAGGAAGGAGAAAGTTACAACCTTGTGTTAGAAGAGAAGAGATGTGTTTTAGAAGCCCATCAAGTCTCTTCCATTTCCAGAGGTGAAACTCTTCAAGAAGGAGGTTTTGCTTCAGTTTTCAAGCGACAATTTAGTGAAAGAAGCTTGAGGGTTAGAGTTTCGACATCTATCTGTAGATGCTCTTTTAAGCATGTCTTGGCCATCCTTGGGCCTATTCAGGAACGTAGACAGGAATTGGAAAGCTGTTGCAGATAACTTTCTTTCTACAGTGACCAACAGTGCCTATGAGCACCAATCAGCTGGTAAAATCACATGTAAAGAAACTCTTGAAGAAATTCTAATAGAACGGTCGCACATTTTGAAGCGGACCCGGAGACATAGTCCAGGAGGGAAAAACTCCGTCACCAAATTATTATTGATTTTGCATCTTTTAATTTGCTGCTTATGCGTCATTTAATTATGATATTTAAAATCATAAAGACAACTTAATATTCCACTTGAATTTCTCATTTATGCAATTTGTGGTTCATTGCTAAGTTTCACTAAATCAATCACCTACCAGGCCCATTTTAGCCTTGCACTTATTGAGAGGAAGATCTAACTTCTGCAATTCAAATAATTTTTGGTATCAGAGTGACAGGCTCTCATATAGTGCAAAAATTGGAAAAGGTTCCAGGCGACTTAGGTTGATAGAACTGGAAGAGTCCAACCAACAATATCAACAGGAGAATGTTGCATTGCGGCGAATGGTTAAAGCTTTGCAGAAGGAAAAGCAAATATTCCACACAAAGATTGAAGCTTTATAGAAGAATTGAAGGGAAAGCAATCCCTCAGTTCACAGCTCATCTATTGAAGGGAAAAATGAAGCCTCGCCTCTTCATCAGGAAGATGGAGATAGTTCATTTATGTCAACAACTCCAAATGCACAGTCGGTAGAAGAGGCTATCAGATCCTTTTCCTCATCTTCTGAGGACACTCCTTATATTCCATCATCTCCAAGAAATGATTCAGAGGAATATGATGTTTCCAACAATAAGGGAATTGGATCATTTGAAAGACATACTCGAGGAATGGGAATGTCACTGATGAACAAAATGGGATACCAGTAGGGACAAGGTCTCGGAAAGCATGGTCAAGGTAAGGTCCAACCAATCTCCATGCAAGAAAGGGAGAAACATGAAGGCTTGGGTTATGATCAAACAATATGTGACTACTGTGGGAAGACAGGTCACATTTGCATATCGATGTTTGTCCCTACACCCAGACCTAATGCCGAAAAATTTGAAGGACCAGAAAGGTAAGCTGATGAATCAATCAAGCAGTGATTCAGAAAGTGAGTCATCAAGTCAAAACTTAATGTTAAATTTATCAAGAGGATTTATCCATGCACCTTTTGTGGTAGTAATTCACATTGTGTAGAAGAATTTTGGAAGCATAAAATTTTCAGCAAGAAAGTAGGTGCTATCAAAATTCAGCCATGGAAAGATGATGTAGTACTGCAAGTAAAGAATCATCCCAGGAAGACTTTACTTCAATCAAACAATGATTCCGCAACAACCGGACAAAGTTTTGAAAAGTCCAATAGAAAAATAGCTAGCACAAACTCCAGAGAAAAAATTTGTCCAAAATGTAAGCTGAGAGGGAACTCAAAAAGCGCATGTCCGATGCTGCCTCGTGAGACAACACTATTAGAGAAAGAGACAACAAAAGCACCTGGAGTTGAGGATTGTAAGTCTTCATATTGGAACTGGGCATATTATATGCCATATGTATAAATGTGAGTTTGTAAATTGTTGACACATCGATAGCCCTAAGAAAAGTTTGTAAATAGGGTCTAGATGGTATTTTTTTTCACATTGACTCATGTTTGTAATAAATTTCATGATTGTAAATCAACTTTTGGAGGTACAAAAGTCTTTTTGTTGGGAGGTGTGATCCAAAATGGATCTTGTAAGTCAAGTCAGAATATTACCATATGTTGACGACCAAGATGGTCCTAGGTGGCAAAGTTTTTCTCTACTTGTGCAGAGGTTTATTGTCTCAATTGACTGCAAAACTCGTGCCAGGACGAAGGGTTCAATGCACTGATTTCAGCAATGTCTCTAGATTTTTGTTTGGCCTCCCAGTGATGGAGAAACCATCCATAAAAGTTGAGGTGTCGAAGAAGGCCTTGCTGGCCATGTGGAATTTTAGCGGTTGACACCTGGCATTGAGTAAAATCTTATCATTGGTGCACATCTTCAAGTTGAAAGGTGATATTATAAGGCTTTTCCTTCATGGGCACAATGTTGTTAAAGTATGTGGTGGTGGTGCAAAGTTTTGTCACAAATACCATGTTCAAATATGGAGTAATTACTTTACAAATGAGTGCACACATTAAAACTATATGGTGGGCGCATATGTCAAAACATTATGTTATGACTATAAAATTAAATGGAGCACAAACATTAAACATGATATGGTTTACATTAATGTTTGGCACTAAGTCATAAAGTTTTGCTCGTTGAAAAAATAGTTATAAAATACCATATAACTATGGTAAATATTAAATGTTGCAAGGTGATATAAACAAGTGAATTTTACATGTTATATGAAATAGGAATCCATTCAGTAGTCAACCATGCGAATTTTATGCCATGGATATTTCCATGTCATTGCCAAAGAATATGGCGGAGTCCATTGAAGGCACAAATATATGGCACATTGTTATCAACGTATTAAAGTCTGATGCATTGTGGAGATACAAATCCGTTGCAAATTCGGTTAGCATCACGGGGATTGTGGATGTATTAAGTTCTGCTACATTGCGGAGATGCAAATTAGTTGCAAGTCCAGTTAGCGCCACGGGGATTTTCTGGAATGGATAAGCGTAGTCCTGGAGACGTGGCATGCTATCAAGTTGTCGATGCCACAACTGTGAAAACCATCAGGGTTAGTTGGCATATCATTGAACCGGAAGTCATTGCAGTGTTAGCTTCAAAAAACCATGGATACATCACCTGCCGGAGAGTGTACACACAATAGGCAACAGAACCGTGCTAAAGGATCAGCACACAGAATATGCGCAGTGTCACAAAAATATGCCTAATCATCACAGGGATGAAGATAAGGTATAAAAAAGAGTTTGAAAGTCAACCTTTAATTAAAAGCTCCAATGTAATGTGCATAGGGTTACGAAGGTAATACATGAATGTGCATTAAAAAACCAACAAACATGCTAATGTACATGGCTTCAAACAGTTAATGTAATTCAAAAATCAAGGTATTGTTTACCATTCAAAATAGTTTTGAAGCTAAGTTCAATGCATAAGGTCTATGCGCTATCTCAAATAGCCAAAGTTGCTTTAACAACTTAAAACAAAAAATAAACATTGAAGGTGTATAAAAGGAGGTTTGTCACACCATTCAAAGGAAGGGAGAAAGGAATGTTGGCTTGTGTTATATTATTTCCACATAGTTAACAAGGGGTTTGAGGGACACCCGTAACCCCACTTTATGGGGTCTAGGGTAGCGCCGCAAAAAATTTTGGTTTTGGAACCTATGCTAGGTTGGGCGGACCCACCTATGGTTTTGTGCATGATTTTCGCACATGTTTTTTGTACGCGATGGTTTTTGGTCCATGGTATTGGACGCGATGGTTTTTCGGTCCATGGTATTGGATGCTTTGGCATGTATAAATATGTATTGTAACATTGAAAGGAACATAATGAAAAATCAAGCTGGTAGTCCTGGTTTTGGGATGCAGGGGAAAATCTCTGTGTATATGTGTTTTTTGTGTTCTGCTCTCACATTATTTATTTTATGTGTTTTAGAATTCGTATGCGGGTAATTTCTGTACGGGGTTAAAACCTACATTTGGTATCAGAGTTGTTTTGGCTTTAAGGGGATGCCTTTGTTGCTGAGGGGTTTCGCTCGGGCTTGTGTTAGACCCTGTTCAGTGGGAGATCTGTGAGATTGATTCTAGTGGTGAAAGAAGATGGTGAGCAGTGGAAAGATAGAGATCACGAAATTTAATGGTCAAAGTTTTGAGTTGTGGAAACTCAAGATGGAGGATTTATTGGTGGATAAAGATTAGTGGATCGTAGTAGATCCAGGTACTAAACCAATGGGAGTGTTTGATGAAGAATGGAAGAAGTTGGATCAGAAGGCAAAGAGCACAATACGATTGTGTGTCTCAGATTTAGTATTGTTGAATGTATCAGGGGAAGCTACAGCGAAGGCTTTGTGGGACAAGTTAGGGAGTTTGTACCAATCTAAGTCTCTGGTGAATAAACTGTTCCTGCGAAAAAAGTTGTATAACTTGAGGATGAAAGATGGAGACTCAATGGCAGAGCATTTGAATGCATTTAATACTATGGTAAGTCAGTTAGCGTATGTTGATATTAAAATTTTAGATGAAGATAAGTGCATCAGTTTGTTGTGTTCTCTACCAGATTCGTGGGATAGTCTAGTTATTGCAATAGGTAGCAATACAACTACCTTGGAGTTTGATGAAATAGTCTCAGCCTTGCTGATGGAGGAGATGAGACGGAAAAATGTGGAGAGCCAAAATGGTGATGCCTTGTCTGTACAAGGACGTTCCCAGAACATAAACAAAAATAAGTCATCGAGTGGGAGATCTAAATCTAGAGGGAGATCTAAATCTCCAGGAAAACCTGTAAAGGTGGTGCGTTGGAAATGCGGAAAGGAAGGCCACTTCAAAAGGGACTGTAAATCTAAAGCTCCTAACAAAGGAAAGGGATCTGATGAGGCTCCTTCTACAGAGGCGAAAACCACCTCAGATGAAGGTGGGGTTGTGTACTTGGCTTCTTTAAGTACACATGTAGATCATGAGGCATGATTGATTGACTCAAGTGCATCCTTTCACTTCACTCCCCATAGAGAGTGGTTTTGTGATTATGAGAAATATGATGGTGGTCATGTCTTCTTGGGGGGTGACAGGAAGGCTAGAATCATTGGTCGTGGAAAAGTAAAGTTGAAGCTGCAAGGTGGAAGGGTTAGAACACTTCTGGGTGTTTTGCATATTCTTGCATTAGCCAAAAATCTGATTTCTGTTAGTAAACTGGATGATGCAGGTGTAAAAACAGTGTTCGAGAAGGATACCTGCAAGATGGTTTGGGGAGCACTGGTATTGATGCGGGGAGTTCAGACTGGAACTCTGTACAAGCTGCAAGGTAGCACTGTTGTTGATGGGTGCAACAGTTTTGTGGTTCTTGAAAGTGGAGCAGAAAATCTAGTCGTCTTTGGAGAGAGGACCATGTTGTGGCATCAAAGGCTTGGACATATTGGAGAGAAGGGCCTTCGAATAATTCATGGTAAAGGTATGGTAGAAGGTATGAGTAATAGCTCTCTGGATTTTGATTCCTCTGAAAATTTTGTATATGGGAAGCAGAATCGGGTGAGTTTCCCCTCTAGAAGTAAGATGGCGAAACAGATATTAGAGCTTGTGCACAGTGATGTGTTTGGACTTGTGAAGGTTCCATCACTGGGTAAGTCTATGTACTATGTATAATTTATAGATGACTTCTCAAGGAATACATGGATATATTTCCTTAAGAAGAAATTTGAAGTCTTTGACAAGTTTAAAGAATTCAAGGCTCTGGTGGAAAACCAGATAGAGAAGAAGATAAAGGTGCTGAGGACAGATAATAGTGGAGAGTTTTGTAGTAAGGAATTTGAAGAATTCTATAAGAAGTGTGGTATAGCACGGCAAAAGACTACTCCATATACACCTCAAAAAAATGGAGTTGCAGAAAGAATGAATAAGACGTTGATGGAAAGGGCAAGAAGTATGCTCAGTGGTGCCGGGTTAGGACAAGAATTTTGGGCAGAGGCTGTGGATACTGCATGTTACTTGGTCAACAGGTCACCTTCATCAGCGTTGGAGGATAAGACTCCACAAGAGGTATGGACTGGTAAGAAACCCTCTCTTTCACATCTGAGGGTATTTGGATGTGACGTATATGTACATGTTCCAAAGGAGAAATGAACCAAGTTGGATAGTAAATCTGAAAAGTGCATCTTTATTGGGTATAAGGATGGTTTAAAAGGTTATAAGCTTTGGAACCCAGTCACACGGAAGGTTGTGTACAGTCGAGATGTGGTGTTCAGAGAGGTAAAAGATGTTATTAAACATGAAGTCCAACCAAAGGAACCTGAGAAGATATAATTCGAGCTAAAGGAGGAAGAATCAGACTCTACAATAGAGGAGGAATCAGAAGATGAAGAGCCACAAACTCTAGCTGTGAGAAGATCAGTTTGAGAAAGAAGGCAGCCAGAAAGGTATAGTCCATCTACTTTTTGTTCAATTTTTTCTTTGTTTTTTACTGATTATGATCCCACAACTGTGAAGGAAGCAGTGGATTTAGAGGATGGAAAACTCTGGAAAGAGGCCATGGTTGATGAAATGACATCTTTGCACAAAAATGAGGCTTGGGATCTGGTGGAGTTACCGGCTGGGAGGAAACCCATTGGCAACATATGGGTGTTCAAAAAGAAGACAAATGCAGAAGGAAAAGTGGAGAACTACAAAGCTCGGTTGGTAGCAAAAGGTTATTCCCAGGTGCTGGGAATTGATTTTGGTGATATTTTTTCTCTTGTTGCCAAGGTAACTTCTATTAGATTACTTTTATCTGTTGTTGTTGCTTTTGATTTTGAGGTAGAACAGATGGATGTGAAGACAACATTTCTTCATGGGGATTTGGAAGAGGAGCACTACATGAAGCAACCTGAAGGCTTTGCAGGGAAGGGTAAGAAAGAACTAGTATGCAAGTTAAAGAAGTCTCTATATGGGTTAAAATAGTCACCAAGAATGTGGTATCAGAAATTTGATACATTTATATGGGGACTTGGCTTCACCAAAAGCAAAGAAGATCACTGTGTGTATTTTAAATTAATTGGTGACCATGTTATTTATCTAGTCTTGTATGTGGATGATATGTTGCTAGTTAGAAAAGACAAAGAAATTATCTAGGATTTGAAGACCCAATTGTCCTCCAAATTCGACATGAAGGATCTTGGTGCTGCAAACTATATTTTGGGCATGGAAATTAAAAGAGATCGGGAAAAGAGGAAGCTCTGGTTAAACTAGAGGAAATATGTCGAGACAATAATGCAGAGGTTTAATATGCAAGATAGTAAACCGGTGAAGGTTCCTATTCCTGTAGGTGTGAGGTTATTTACTAAACAGTGTCCCAAGACACAAGAAGAGGAAGAGGACATGTCCCATGTTCCATATGCAAGTGCAGTTGGTAGCTTGATGTATGCAATGGTCTGTACTAGACCAGACATTGCACATTCAGTGGGAGTATTGAGCAAGTTTATGTCAAAACCAGGAAAGGAGCATTGGACAGCAATGAAGTGGGTTTTCAGGTATTTGTGTGGCACTAGTGATTATGGTCTGTGCTACCAAGGAAGACCAGGATTAGATAGAGTGTTGGATATTTGTGGCTTTGTTGATGCAAACTGGGCTGGAGATCTGGATCAGAGAAGATCTACAAGTGGGTATGTGTTTAACCTATTTGGAGTTGTAGTTAGTTGGATGAGTAAGAAACAATCTGTAGTGGCACCATCAACTATAGAGGCAAAATACATGGCAGCCACTCATGCATGCAAGGAAGCAGTTTGGTTGAAGAAATTGTGTTCAAGTATAGGGTTAGTACAGGAAGCTATAGGGATAGACTGTGATAGCCAAAGTGCATTTTTCTTGCCAAAGAACCCTGCATATCATTCAAAGACAAAGCACATTGATGTTCAGTATCACTTTGTGAGGGATATGATAGAAGACAAAAAGGTGTTGCTGGTAAAGGTGGACACTTTGAAGAATATTGCAAATGCATTGACAAAATCTGTGAGCTCTGAGAAGTTATCTTGGTGTAGAGAGACAATCGGCATTTCAGGGCTAGGAAAATGACTAAGCTCTCTTGTGGCCCCCTGTGGAAAGAAAACAACAAGTGGGAGAATGTTGGGTTGTGTTATATTCTTTCCAAGTAGTTAACAAGGGGTTTGAGGGGCACACGTAACCCCACTTTATGGGGTCCGGGGCAGTGCCCCAGAAAGCTTTGGTTTTGAAACCTATGTTAGGTTGGATGGACCCACCTATGGTTTTGTGCATGATTTTCGCACATTTTTTTTGGACGCAATGGTTTTCAGTCCATGGTATTGGATGCAATGGTTTTTCAGTCCATGGTATTGGATGCTTCGGCATGTATAAATATGTATTGTAACATTGAAAGGAACATAATGAAAAATCAAGCTGGTAGTCCCAGTTTTGCGATCCAAGGGAAAATATCTGTGTATATGTGTTTTATGTGTTCTTCTCTTGCATTATTTACTTTCTGTGTTTTAGAATTCGTATGCGGGTAATTTCTGTACGAAGTTAAAACCTACAAGGAATGGAAATTTTCCATCAAGAAGCCATCCTTCCTCAACCATAAAGGAAGGAGAAAGTTGCAGCCTTGTGTTAGAAGAGAGAAGAGGCGTTTCAAAAGCCCATCAGATCTTTTCCATTCCAGAGGTGAAACCCTTCAAGAAGGAGGTTGCACTTTAGTTTTCAAGTGACAGTTCAGTGAAAGAAGCTTCAGGGTCAGAGTTTGGACATTTTTCTACAGATGCTCTTTTGAGCATTTCCTAGCCATCCTTGGGCCTATTCAGGAACATAGACAGGCACTGGAAAACTGTTACATATGACTTTATTTCTATAGTGACCAGTAGTGCCTGCGAACACATATCAGCTGGTAAAATCACATGTAAATAAACCCTTGAAGCACTTCTAATAGAATGATCGCACATTTTTAAGCAGACCCAGAGACATAGTCCAGGAGGGACGAACTCTGTCATCAAATTCTTACTGAGTTTGCATCTTTTAATTTGTTTCTTATGCATCATTTAATTATGATATTTTAAAGCATAAAGACAACTTAATATTCCTCTTTCATTTCTCATTTATGAAATTCGTGGTTCATTGCTAAGTTGCACTAAGTTAATCGCCTACCAGTCCAATTTTAGTCTTGCACTTATTGAGAGGACTATTTAACTTACACATTTCAGATCAACACTTCATCAGCTTACTAGCCCTAGTCAATAATTCATGTAAGTAATTTAAGCTCAATTAAATCACCAAACAACAAGTGCACCTTGAAGGCCTCTTGTGATATTTGATGAGTTTGATTGTTCCCTCCTAATCAAACATTATTCTCTTAACCCTCTCACATTACTATCATGAGATGATCATTCCAAGATCTAGATAGTGATAGAATAAATGTTTTAAGACTGATTTTTCCTTGCCATAAATGATCTTCATTAGTAGGAGTGTTATCTCGGCATGACAAGGTGATTCTCAAAGAAGATAGTAAAGAATATTAAAAAATAACACTTGTAGAGAAGAAGCATAAAGAATAACAATCACGAATACATGAAGTAGATCATGGACCAAAATAGAAAGAAGACATTACATGATCACTCAGGAGATTCTGATATTGATCAAAGACCCTCTAGAGGGTGAGGGAGAAGAAGAAAGTGGATCCTCCATGAAGATGAATAATAGATCAGATGTATCATCAAGAATGCAATATGAAGCAACAAGGAAGACAACTTGGCATTGCCACCTCATCATGAAGTCCACGTCATCATTGTCAAGTTTTAATTTTTAGAAGTGTCATCATAATGGTGAATATGTGTCCATGTGTCATGCTACATCATCATGAGGAATGTAATGATGTATACTCAAGAAAAGGACAAAATGTAATGTGTGGATGTCAAAGAGTGATATGTGGAATATGAAAAGTCACTTAGTCATATATGGACAAAATGTCGTGAGGAGAAGTCCACAAAGTCATTATAAGTTCAATAGTTGTTTAGAATTCTAAAGGACACACTAGAAGCTCAAGAGTCATGAGGATATGAAAGTTCATTCCTCTTGTTATAAAAGAAACTTCATAACTCAAGAAATAGCCTTTTTGGACGCTTAGGTTTTGGAGAGATAATCTTGGCTTCTCTACTTGGAATAGGAGAGAAAATGATTCTTTGGAAAAGCAATCATAGTGACTTAATGTTCCATTATTGGAACTAGTGTCTCATCATTGTAATTGTGTACTTGGATATTTCACCTTACAATCGCAGCAATATGAGCCAATACATTTTCATGCTTGTATCACAAATATTTTAGGATTATTCTTGGGATGTTTATGTTATATATTATGTTCATATGTATTGGAGAAATTTAACTATTTTAGTGGATTTGGTACTTATCCTGTTGAATGTATGTTTTATTTGATTTACAATCATTATGTGAACTATTTCACTAATGAATATTTTTATTCTCTCGTGTGCCTCTCTTAGGTTAGTACGATTAGTTCCTTCTATAGGCTCCCTTTTTGTCTCTCCCTTGTGAAAGTCTCCTTTTACACATTTCAATCAGTGTTTCACAATTTCAACTTACTTTCTTGTTCAAGGGTTATGTATATAATCGATTATATTATTCATTGAAACCAATTAAAACCTTACAGATATGGTGGTCAGGTTGATACTCTGGATGGGTCTCCTACTCCAAACAGTGTCAGGTCTAATTGGGACTTCACATCAGGGAGACCCCTATATGTTGGCAGTATCTAGCACCATCAACAAGACTTTGTCAAACATGAAGTGGAAGGCCACATATGTGCCATGTGTTCAGGGAGATGTCATAGGCCAGTTCAAACCCAATTAGAACTGGGGAAAACCTAAAAAAATCTATAGGAAGTTAGTTAATTTTCTTAAGCAGTCAAAAAGTTTGCATAGAGGTGTCTATATGTTTGAAACAATGACAGGATATGGCTACAAGAGAATTAAATTGGTTTAGGGGGTTGATGTGAAGGAGTTACGACTAACTATAATAGTGCAACTAAAGTACAGAGCATATAATCATTTCAAGTAGTCAATAGTCAATAGAAAGATATCAAGTAGAAGAAGACCCCTACCAACCAAGAATTTTGGATTAAGCTAGAAAATTTATTGTAATTTCAAAATAATGTAATAGGTGGCATACAAGGCAAGACCAACATGATGACTAGGAGGATGGGAGATACTTAGGGGTCCTATATCCATGACGACGAGGCCAAAGCCATGAACTTGAGCATGGGTATGTTGGAACAAAGTCAAATGGGCATGGAAGGGATAAGTGAGAGGATATAAACCTAGTAAAAATTGTAAGGAGCCTCAAAATGGAGGTGCTCAGCTATAAAGTTGATAATAAGAAGCTAATAAGAGAACAACAATAGATTAATACCAAAATTTTGAAGAGCCTGAACAAATTATATAGGGGAACAGACCAGGGGTCTAATTCTCAATAGGTAGAGGAATGTGACATGTGAATTAGGGGGAAAGATGTCAAGGGTTCAAGGAACTATAGGAGTATTTTTGGGAATCATTATTATGTAGTAAGAAAACCCATTAAGAGAGACCATGTTTCCTTGATCAGAAAGTACCCTTGATCAGAAAGTACTTAATGCAAGTCACCGGTAAGGCAGTCAATAAGGAAACCATACCTACATAGTTTGCAAGGGCAACTGATGAGCCTAATCATTGGGTAACTAAAAGGACCTTAATTCACATCCTAGCTTAGTCAAATCAACTCTTCTCACAATTTATTACATGTTTTGATTATATTTTTTTAATGAGATGAGTCAAAGTGAGATATTATGCCTAGTGGACTAATGTGCATTAAATGCAGGTTTGTGAGAGAAAATCGGGGAATTTTGGCAAGATTAAAGGCTTAAACTTGAATGGGACAAGGAAGAGAGATTGTAGGAGGTAAATCCTCCTCATTTACTCCTCCCGCATTCAAATATTCCTCCATCAATGACACTATCTTAGAGTACAAGCAGCCAAGTCATGAAGATCGAAAGGCAGTCGAGCAAGTGATAGTCAAAGAGTTAGTTCATCTCGAGTTTGGGAGTAGAGCATCCCTAGATTTAAGGAAGTCATTGGAGACTTTAGCTGTATAAATAAAGAGGCCTAGAGCCTCATTAGGATTTGAATTTTTGTGTTAAAAACACTAGTTATTTTTGATCTCCAGACTTGTGGAAAACATTGCTATGTAATTTTTTGTTTTGATAATGAGAATGATATTTTTCATGATCTAGTACTAAGTTAACTCAGAGGGCTAAAGCTGTTGGGTTAGGGCCCAACCATAGTGGCAAAGGCTCCTATTCTTGTATCTGTATGGTTAGATTAGTTTCATATATTCATGGTGGAATTGTCCTCAGAAGTATTTCATTGCAAGTAGTATAGATTTGATCAATTTGTTTATTAGTTTGCTTCCATTTGTGCTTTACTTCAGTAGTAGGTTAGAGGGGATAAAAGGAGCACCAAAAAGTTGTCAATAGGTGCCTTGGCCTCACTTCTTCCTTCAGGGATCATGATTTGAGGAAAGTACCCCTATGCAACCCCAAAAAGACAAATTTCTACTTTCTCATAGAATTTAGAGTTTATTGTAATTGAACCAGCATTTGATGAGTTTGAAAGTGTAGCATTTGATTACCATTTCCTCCGTTTTCAGTATTATAGTAGATCTCATCAATGATTCCATTTTATTCTGCAATTTCCCTCATGTATGAAGTAGACGGCTAGCTCATTAAACTCTGTTTTTCTAACTTAGTGAAATTCTTCTTGTTTACGGGATTTTTGGGCAAACACCATTGTTTAATGCAGTGCAGGTGTTTCATAAGTAGAGAAAGATTTCATAGAAAGAAAACTCCTTCAAAATTCACCCATCCATGATCATTCCTCACTTTCACTAAGGCCTTCATCAATTTCATCATTTTACATGGAAGCTTCTCCAAGCATGTTGAGCAAATCCAACCATCTCCCAACCTTGGTTTTTAGTTTTGAGTGATCCTAGGCTTTTTCTCACTCCATTCCACCCACCAAACACCTTCCCTAGGCCTTCCATCACCTTCAGCACCCATCTTTTTTCTCTCAGTTGTATCCTGTAGAAATACAGGGAATCCTGTAGGTTTTTAGGACATCCTGTAGGTTTTCCTGTAGTGGCTTGTTTTGAGGCTGAATTGAGGGAAAACCTCCAGGAAGCCACACAAGGTCACCTAAGCGTCTCCCAAACCATCCAACCATCCAACAACATCCCTAAGCCACCTGCCACATCACCAAAAGGGATTAGATTTCACACTTGTTTTTCCATAAAACGAATAAAAAGAAAAAAATAGATTTATTTCAATCCTTTACATGCACAGTAGTGATGTTTGATGTTTTGAACTTTCATGCTTAGGACAGTAGCATTTCATACATGTTAGCTTGGAATTCTTGTAAAGCATAGTTTCTCAGCAGTTAGTTAGGAAATGGTGTGTTTTTAGCATTGGATTTCAGTCCTTTTCCTTATTGCAATAGACAAGCTTTCTCCTAGGCTAGATTTCTCTTTCTTTCATCAGTAATCAAGCTTCTTCTGAATCCATAGAAGTTTGGCTTGAAAATCCTAGTGGTCTCTTGCCATTTGAACAGTGACAAGAGGAAGAAACATCACTTTTACTTGTGTATACAACATTTTCACCTCCAAGTTTGTACGAACCTCAGGTTGATAAAGTAAATGTGGTAGCCCCAAGAGTTGCAGCATTCTTGCTGCAATACTAGTGCTCATCACTTTTTGGTGCCGTTGCTGGGGAGGTGTTTGAGTAATATGTGATTACTGCTTTCTTTCTTCCAATTCTTGTTTTTAGTATTCTGTTAGTAGTTTCATTTCTGCAAAAGTAATTTAGTTTGCTTCCTTTTCCATTCTACATTATTTGCTTTCCTTTCCATTCTGCAAGTAAGATTTAAATCAAGCAGTTAATTTTTCATTCAGTCAATAGCTTTCATTTAGCCTAAAATTTCAATTATGAAATTACTTTCAAAGTTTAAAAAAACATAAAACACAACAAAAACATTTTTTTCATGCCTCGTAAGAATAGGGATAACTTAGCGAAATTTTTGCCAAATACCCCCACTGCTTCAAACAGCTAATCTTTCCTCTTCTTCGGTGGCTGTGAAGTGGAGGAACCCTTCGGTGAGCAACCAGACATATTTGAAGAACCTACAAGGGAAGAAGAAGAAGGAGAACCCATTCCTACTGAACCAATGGCTGAAGATAGAAATGATAGAGGAAATAGGGAAAGAGTTGAGGGTGCCTTCCCCATCAGGGAAACCAATGAGGATACTAAGATGAAAAATATAAGCCCCTCTGCTTGTTGGGCATGGAACCCCCCCACAGCATGTTTTGTGGCTCAAAACCCAAGCTTTGGTCAAAGGTTTTGTAAGACTCCGCGAATTTCGGGTGCGGAGCGCGAAGTAGAGGTTAAGTCATAGGGTTGTCCACCCTAAAATAATGTAATGTAATGTAAATTCATGTCGGCCTACCCATGGTCTGCGGACCATAGCATTGTATAAATAGAGCGAGGCTCTAAGTTGTAAAGATAGAATAGGAGTAAGAGAGAAGAGTACGAATGGTTCGAGCTTAGAATAGGAGTCTAAGTGTATTGGGTCGTAGGTGCAGGAAGAGGCTCTGCAGTTGAGTGCGCAAAGGCTTAGTAGAGTCCACAACTGAGTGCACAAACCCCTACAGCTGAGTGCACAGGGCGATGTTGAGTTTGTAAGTTGGATTGAAGATTAATAAAGAGAAGTTGATTCTTTTTCTGTGTATTTTTTGTACATTGCCTTCTTTACGTTTATATTGGTTTGTTTATCGTGTGCACTGATATGATTGTTGAATATGCTATAATAACCAATAATCCTACAAACAAAAGTAAGTAATCGGGTAACAACAGATTAAATTACAAGGAGCTTGGGTATTATACGGGTTGGGCCCTGAATAGTTTTGTGCAGAAGCAGCACAGCAGGTTGCGAAGGGATAGCAAGTGCGCGTAGCAACGGGTCAGACCGCGGACCTCCAGAAGCTCATCAGACATCCCCAGGCTACGAAAACCTGGTTCTAGCACCCTCCCATACCACTTCGAGTGAGACCTCAGTCTGTGCTCCATGGATTGTTGCCGAAAGGGCCAGTAGTACCGGGATTTTCTTGGCTAAATCACCTCTGAACCTGGGTCAGGCCCATACAAGCCAACAAATGGTTCCGTTGCTAACACTGAGATCTACATAAAGGATGTATGATGTCATGCCATTGGAATCCAATGAAGAAAGAAATTGAAGAGTGGTTGCACAAGAATATTCACGAGTTTGTAGTGAAGGAGAACAAAAATCCGTGAGTATCTAAGAAACAGTGGTTGGAGCACTATTTGTATCTGGAAATCCACGAAATTTTCTTTGCATCCTTTCCTTCTGAGCTATATGAGTGGACCACAAAGTTAGCAGACAACTAGGGAAGGTGTAGGCTCGACAAGCCAGTAGTGTGGACACCGAAATTAGTGCGCATGCTTGAAGCCTTAGGAGATAAGACAGTTTGAGCTATGGACCATTGGCTCGACCAAATAGTAGGAGGACTTATCACTGAGTTCGCGGTTGACACGACCGTCAGCTACAGTGATACGGAACAACGTTTTCTCAAGGGACCGCGAGGTACGTATATTAAATCTTTGAACACTTGGATTAAGATGCTATTGTGTGAAAAATAGGTTATGTGAATAAATTGATGTTTGGAACTACACGAAGCGAGAAGATCTATAGAAGCGGAAGTAGTGAAGATTTGGAAAATAGTCCCTTAATTTCACCCTCGCAAGAAAGTGAGGAAGAGCTCGTGAAAGCTTCTTCGAGAAGCGCAGTCAATTTGATAAGACAACGAATTCCACATTTACCACCTCCACCCACACTGCCACCCATTTGACCCTCCTCACCTCCATCTGCACCCACTCCACCTTTGCCACCACTGCAATTCAGTATGGTGAGTGTGATCAAACTATCGGTATTCAGAGGAGTGGGGAATGAAGATCCAAACCAATTCTGGTTCGTGGCAAGAGTAGTATGGGAAGCACAAGGTGTCGTGGATGACAATATTAAAAAGGCTACGCTAGTGAGCGTGCTGTAGGATCGTGCATTAACGTGGTATATCAAGCATTCTAACGACCACCTGAACACAGGAATTATAGAGATCCAGGTTGCGCTGAACAGGGAATTCAGTAGGCCAACGTCAGAAACATAATTAATCACTGGGTTTAAAGAGATTGCGATGATCCCGAGCGAGACCCTATAGGATCTAGAACAAAGGCTAAAGAGTATGATCCGCGAAGCCAATATGGCATTAACATATGCACAGCATTGTGCATGGTTTGTAGCATCTTTGACACCGTACTTAAGGACAACGCTATCACAACAAAAAATTTCCACCCATGCCGAAGCATTGGATATGGCAATGAGATTGCATGAGACCCCTATATAAGACCCCGAGTTGGGAGTCTAACAAATCCACATGTAGCTGCAAAATCTGTGTCTGGAGATGCAAATCTTGAAACAAGACACGACACCTCAGCCGGAGGTGCACGAGGAAGTATGGTGCATAAAATGCAAAGGCCAAGGGCATGCTAAGGACCACTGTCCAATATTCATGAACTACTTGGAAGGAGGAGGGTCGATGCCATTAAGACCGGAGGCATAGGCAGGGCCAATCATGGCATCTGCATTATGGTGCACGATCTGCCAGATAGGAGGAAAACACACCACAGATAATTGTCATCTGTTGCAGAAGTATACACAGATGTCCCAACAATTGTTTTGTAATTTCTGCAAGTCAGTAGGCCATTATGAGTGTACCTGCCAAAGCTATGACCTAATGATGGATTAGAATCCTGGCTACAGGGTGTAGACTGAAACACGAGCCCTCAAACCAAATGTAGGGATGGCGTGAGCTGGGTTTTAGGGGTGCGGTTAGGGTTGAGGTGGAATGGGGCTAGGAAGGGGTCGTAGACAACTAATTTGTTACAATTATGGAGGGCCAAGGCATTATGCCCGTGATTGTACAAACTCGAAAAGAATATCATGTTGGTACTGTACTGAGTTTGATCATGAGGTAGAAGACTACCCTTCACTAATATCAAGGACGCATGAAAAGCAGGTATTCCATCCCCCTCCAACCCAGAATTTACAGATGATGAGGTCTGAGCCACACAAAGAAGACTTGAATTTAAACATGATGCTCAGGAGTGGTATGACCATGGGAGATGATAAAGGGAAGTAGCTAGAAGAAAGTGCATGGTTCACAAGGCTCCTACAAAGGAGCCCGAGTTTGATTTAGAATGCACGAAGGAGACATTCATGGAAGCTAAGAAGAGCTTCATGGAGGCCTCCACTTCAGGTGGTAAGGATCAACTAGAACCAAGGATGGATCCTTCAATGTTCACTACCTTTCTGGAGACATGCATGAAACTGTTGCATGATAGCAAGGCAATCAAAGGACTACAGGAACTTACCACTAGGTGCACAGGATCAGGAGAATCACGCATGGTCCAGAAACTTGGGAAGCATGCATTACGCACAGGAAGGGAAATGAGGTTGACTACGCAAATAGGTGAGTACGAAATGGATCAGGTAATCCTAGATCTGGGTTCGGACACGAATGTACTACCAAAGCAAACATGGGAACACATGGGCAGACCCATGCTACAATGGTCCCCACTTCAGTTACGAATGGCGAACCAACAAAATATTTTTCCCATGGGAAGATTGCAAGGAATAACAATTGATATCGAAGGTGCGAGTGCGCAGGTGGATTTTGAAGTGATAGAGATTGTTGATGACAACAATCCCTATCCCACACTGCTAGGAATAGACTGGGCCACCGATATGAATGGATTCATCAATCTGAAGAAGCACAAAATGATCTTTGAGAAAAAGTCACTATGCGTGGTAGTACCGCTATATCCAGCCGAAGGAGCGCGATACACTGAATCGGTGCACAACGATGATAGTGATGATGATCTCGATTGTATTTACAAGATGATTGTGTGAGAAGAATATTGGGTGAATCTGACTATAGATGGAAGGATTTCATGGGAGCGTGAAAGCTCCTACATTTTGGATTCAGACAAAGAGATAGAGCAATGGCAGAATCAGCTGCACGAAGTAACAAAGCTTAATTGCAACATGATGGTTATATCACTGTGTTGCATGACAACAGAGGCAAGGGAGCTGCCAACATATGATGGATTGTCAACGGTGGATGAATTCCTGAGAAAATTTTAAAGTGCAGTTCCAGAACAACAACGATTCGATGTGCTAAAGTGGGCATTTCACACAACACCCGCATGATGGTGGGGTACGCATCAAGGAAATTTTGAGGACTGGCACAGATGCAGAAGGATGATGCGCCTACATTTTGGAAAACCCTAGCTTCGAATGCAAGTCAGTCAACGGGGGCAGAACAACGTGCGCACTCACCTTTCCCGATGGGTATAGACATATGGTGTACAGTCTACACAAGCATAAACCACCCCCAGAATAAAGAATCAGAACAAACCACCGCAGCAGGAAAGGCGACGCATGCTACCAATTCTCCACGATAAAGCCTTTTATAGGGTGTGCAGAGTACTAAACAAGGTTCACCAAGCAATACGAATGATTGGGACTTGTGCATACCAATGGTTCGATGGGCCTACTGGACCATGTGCAAAACCCTAAATGCATAGCCGATTCCAAAGGTGTAGAACAGAGTGGAGACCGTAACTACTGAAGAAAATACAAAAAGGAATCTGCACGTACTAGACCCTGTAGTGGTGATAGGCGCAATGACCAGGAGGAAGAAATCACACCTCTACGTGAGGTCGAACATACAAGGATTCAGGAAGCCATCTGGCGAGGGAACCTTAGACTTCACGAACTCGAAAAGGACCGGGCACGATTGAGGAATAAAAGCGTTTTGATGGATGCTGAGATTAAGAGGCTGGAAAACAAGATCACATAGGCATGTCTTGTTAATAAACCAAGGATGACAAGGCACGATACATATGATCGTACCACTACATTAGAAGTGTCGTGGAGAATTTATGACTCTGCTGCCATGGCAACGATCACACCTCCCTAAATTGAGTAACTAGGGGAGCACACTACATACGGTAGAATGCATTGTGCTGGTAGTTATGCAGACAATTGAGGAGTTTCCATGAACTATGCTGGAAGGCGAGGTGAAGTCTCACACAAGTGGTGCGACCACCTGACTAGCTGTAGGGGGCACAGTCTCAGCGCTCCAGATAGCTGAAAGAGAGTGCAGGACTCTAAAAGAGTCTGTTTGGTATGTGTGTGATGAGGGAGGTGTGCGCAGAATCAGCATGGCACAAAGTTTGCGCCCGTGCATGAGGGGTTGTGCTGCTGCATAGGTAGGCTGGGAAGTAATCGTTGGTGTCACTGTTCATGACAAGATGTCCAATTTAAGGTAAAAGGGAGTAGGCAGAAGGCATTTAAGAGACAAATTAAGAGCTAGATTTAGGGCAATCTTCCACCAAGAAAGCATTGATGGCTCAGAATTGGGAGGGATGGTCGAATTTTAATTCAAAAGGTGCTATAAAACTCTAGGGACTAACCACGAGACAACACTTGTTCATTTGAGATTTGAGCATTTACGTAGAGCACAGTGTTGAGCACGAAGCGAGATTTGAGCCCCGAAGTTTGCGAACAACCACAGATAGCTCAAGCAAGATGACCACTACCAAGAGAGGTTTGGGCTATGCTGAAGGAACCACCGACGAAGCCACGCAGAACCCCATGGTGCAGGATGTCCCCAGAAATGTTGGGGATGCACCAGAAATTATGAAATTGCCTCGGACGCCGAGGCCCAGGAAAGATAAGCAAGCAGTGGGATTAGTCCACATGTCCCCGCGAAATCCATGCTTTAGTAAACTCTCCATGCAAGAAAAGGGCAAGGTTGTCACCATTGAGATAGACGACAAGGAGAAGGACCTACAGGCTCTCGTAGATGAGATAGAAATAGGAGAAGACATCGAAGAGGACATCTAACTAGTGTGCGTTGTAGCGAAATTGCCCAAGTACATTCCTCCATGGAAAGGGAAAGCTAAGGTACCCAAGGATTTGGATGTCGCTAAGAGTGCACTCCAAACCTCACTCCTCCTCGATGGAATTGTGTTTGAGGGCTTAGCCGTGGGCTGTGTGCCCACAATGAAGTTTCAAGATTGGGACCTTGCAGACAGCGAGAAGTTCCCACATTTAGAGACTGAGAACCACATGAAGCAGAGCACAGAGGGGTCAGTTACAACACTATAGCCGTAGAAATGGTTGCACGGTGTGGAGAAGGCCAGACTACTTCAGCTACTATGGATTCCACACTTTCACCATGTGACTATCACAATTTTCGTCATCAGGAAGCTACTTTGCCTAGTGCATGATGGGTACTTATGGTTGGAGGAGCTTATTCCCATCATGACAAATCTTATTCATAGGATTTCCCGGCTCCCATGTAAGGGAAAGGACCCCGCAGAGATAGCCAGAAAAAGCGGAGATTTGGCGCTCGTAGAGGCCATGAAGAAGAAATACAAACTCAAAAAAAAAATATGGGTTACGCAATCAGCAACATTAAGGATAAAGGGGTGCGGCCACCCAACTCCTGGCCGAGAAGGTAATGTGAAAATGCCACGGAGATGAGGTACTAGCACCGGTAGTTACATTGGTAGAACAATGCATCGAGGGGATCCAATTCAACTGGGCCAAGTTCCTTTGTGAGGAGTTCCTAACTAACTGCAAGGAAGCCCAGGAGCAGGGCAAGACCTTCCACTGTGCATGGTTGCTCTTGTCTATTTTACTGGTAGCAGGGGAACTGCCTGAGGACAGTCAGTTCCCTAATATTAAACAGGACTTACCAAAGGCCACAAAGTATGCATCACTCTAGGCTACTAAGGAGGCCACGCAGATCCAGAAAACAAAGATTTTATGGGTGCTCATGGAGGCAAGCATCCGGATGTGGATGAACAGGAGGCCACACTTGTCCCCCACAGTGTATAATAGTCTGCGGAGCTTTGCAAACTTCAAGGAAGACATGAATAATGTGTATATCAAGGTGCATAAGGATCTGTTGCAGACATGGACCAAGCTCCCCTTCATCGCCATTGATGATGAGATTTTCTCAGTACTAGAATCATGGCCTCCCGAGTGGCACGCCCTAGATCTGGGAGAGAAGGATAGAACATCAGCACAAAAGCACAAGGTTGCAACCAAGTTGCATATCACCCTGCTGACCCAGCAAAAGAACAATGAACAAGCGACCGCGAAGGTAAGAGTTGTCCACGAGGCAGCGAAGACAGCCGTAGAGCAGGCAAAGGCCACCGAAAAAGCAGCAGCAACACAAGCAACAGGGGCCACCATGACACAGGAGGAAGAGGGACAGAACTTGTCTACAGGAAAGGAAGTAGAGGACATAGCAAGAGGCGCGGACCCGAGCACAACATCCACCCAGTGGAATGGCTGCACGTCATAGAGAGATCAGGTCCACAGGAAAAGGTCAAGGCATCAAAATTGGACATCAAACCAATTACACTGATAGAAGGCAACCTCTACAACATTGGTGACATGGTTCATGAGGTCACCAAGGAAGCACTCCGGGAAGCCATGACGGAGCAACATATTGTGTTGGGGTCCCTAAGGACGCAGTTGTAGGAACTTCAGGTGCGGCCCCTACAGGAAGGAGTAGTAGTCGTCTATGACACCGCAGGTACATCAGTAGTGGAGCAGCTGCTACGCGCAAAGATGGCCAACACCATAGTGCTACTGGAAGGATCGCTAACAATGGAGAACGAAGATGATAGAGCTGCGGTAAGAAGAATCAAGGGAATGGGCCTTAATTTGGCTGCCCTTTCGCGAGACACACTGTATCAACTATAGTATGGCATCACAACAGAACTCCGTGCCAGGGAGGGTCGTGTGATCTAGGTATTGAGTGAGCAGAAGATCAACATTGAACAACTCACCATGTAGCGTGACAAACTAGTGTCACAAAATCAGCAAATTGTGTAAACAATTGATGAATCATGCTAGCACATTCCAGAATTGTCCATCGTCACAAACCTACCAACAGAGATGCAGATCCACTGTCTGGCAAGTGGAGTCTGTAGCGCGCGTGAGGAAACAACATGAGTGCAGCTGGAGCTGAACCTCCAGATTGCTGAGTTGCAGATGAAGGCACAACCTTCCACTCCTCCAGAAGTTAAAGAACAACGTGTTAGCATGATTCAAACAGGACTAGAAGAAATTAGACGGGCAGTGCAGGACTGTACCAGTATGTTGGACCAAGTTTTTGACGTCTTCACATCCTTGCAAGAGGACCCCAACATACAGCGCCTGGAAACAGAGGTGCGCGAACTACAGGAGCAGTATGGCAGTGTAAGGGGAATTGCACAGATAGTCATCCTCACCCAACGGCTGGCAAAGATGCAGCAAGCAAGGGCATTGAAGGAACAGGTGGATTCTGCAAGATAGAAAGAGGAACTTCTCAAAGTGCTTGTCCAACCTTTGATTAATGAGGCCTACACCATTATGACCGAGATTGACGGAAAGCTTGCATAGATGTAGGAGATATATGTGCTAAGGAAGGTAGCGGATCCTCAGAAAGAAGCATCGGAGGAACGCATCCAGCAGGTTCAGCAAACTGCAGGATAGTGCACCACAGACCTCCAGGCACTACAAGACTAGTTGGAGGGGCTCCATGCCAAGATCGTCGCACCAGCAGAGTGACTCAAGATGAGTCACGATGATTGTGTTGGGGGCCTGTTGGGCATGGAATCCCCCCACAGCATGTTTTGGGGATCAAAGCCCAAAATTTGGTCAAAGGTTTTGTAAGACTCTGCAAATTGTGGGCACGAAGCACGAAGTAGAGGTTAAGGCATAGGGATGTCTACCCTAAAGTAATGTAATGTAATGTAAATTCATGTCGGCCTACCCATGGTTCGTGGACCATGGGATTGTATAAATAGAGCGAGGCTCTAAGTTGTAAAGATAGAATAGGAATAAGAAGGAAGAGTATGAATGGTTCGAGCTTAGAATAGGAGTCTAAGTGTATTGGGTCATAGTAGTAGGAAGAGGCTCTATAGCTGAGTGCACAGAGGCATAGTAGAGTCTGCAATTAAGTGTGCGAACCCCTACAGCTATGTGCACAGAGCGGTGTCGAGTTTGCAAGCTGGATTGAAGATTAATAAAGAGAAGTTGATTCTTATTTCTGTGTATTTGTTGTACATTGCCTTCTTTACATTTATATTGGTTTATTTATCACGCGCACTAATATGATTGTTGAATATGTTGTAATAACCATTAATCCTACACGCACAAGTAAGTATTTGGGTAATAACAGATTAAATAGCAAGGAACTTGGGTATTATTTGGGTTGCACCCTGAATAGGGATGCGCGGAAGCAGCACTGCAGGTTGCGAAGGGATAGCAAGTGCGCATAGCGATGGGTTAGACTGCAGACCTCCAGAAGCTCATCATACATCCCCAGGGTGCAGAAGCCTGGTTCTAGCAGCCTCCCGTACTACATCGAGTGAGACCTCAGTTCGCGCTCCGCGGACTGTTGTCGACAGGGCTAGTAGTACTGGGATTTGCCTTCCTCATTTCCATGGCATGACCTTAGAAGATCCAGACACTTTCTTATTTGAGTTTGTTGTCATATGCCAAACCTATGACTACACCAATGATGAGCAGAAGTTGAAACTATTTCCATCCACTCCCAAGGATGTAGCTGTGAACTGGTTCATGGGTTTACCTAGAGATAGCATCAAAACTTGGGCTCAGATGCAGCAAGCCTTCAACAACAAGTATCGAGACTACTGTAGGTCTAAAGACACTAAAGAGGAAAATTTTAGGATGACCTTAGGGCATGATGAATCCCTAGAGGATTATGAAGAAATATTCCAACTTAAGTACAAAATGGTTAGGTGCACACTTGACTATGAGTCACTAAAGCTAGTCTTGCTTAGAGGAGTAAGGGAAGATCTTCTGGATATCCTAAACTTGTTAGCATGAGGGGATATCTACTAGTTACCCTATGAGGATATCAAGATTTTCTTTAGAAACCATTCTAGGGCAGCTATGAAAAATGGTAGGGGTATTCAACCTATGGTCAATCCATCCTCATCCAATTCATCCATTAAGGGTGAAATTGGAAACATGTTGGAGAATTTCAAGAGTGAGATGCTACAAACACTTTCCCTACAGATGGACATTATGCACATTAAGAGAAAACAGGAGGAAGCACATAGATCCTTAGCCATTTTCTGTCCTAGATGCACCAGGAGGTACCCTAGGAATGAATGTCCATTGAATTCTATTGAAATCTTCTCAATCTATGAAGAAAACCACTCCATAGACAAGGAGCTAAAGGAGTAACTGAACAACTCTGCTACATAAACCAAAGGATACCTCATGGGCCTAGGCCATACTAGAAATGCATGCAAGGGTCATCCAATGCATATTAAAACCCCAACCAGACCACATCCATACCTTCTTGGGCCCCCCCTGCTCATCCTTCTTGATATACACCTCCTCCTTGGTCCTTTGCACCTCAGTGTCATTCCAAGCTAGCCAGCCAGTCATTTCAATCATATGCTCCACCACAACCTCAGTGGAGTGCATCGCCCTAGGGGTGGAGGCCCCCATACAACAATGCTCCAGCTTTATTTCCTTCACCACATGATCAACCACAACTTTTACACTCTGCTCCACCTAAACAACCCTAGATTCCTGCCCAGCCAAATCCGAACCCGAACAATAGACAGGCACATCAAGTATACAATGGAGAGACATCCTATCCTTATTATGCTATGGAGATTCTAGAAATCAACTTGAGATCTAGGAGAGTACTCCCGGACAGCCAACCTCTACCTCCACCTAGGGAGGTTGAGGAGGAAGGAGAGGAGATCATTCCTAAAGTAAATCCACCACCCTTTCCTAAGAGGTTAACCCAACCACTCCATCCTACCCTAGAAGAGACTAAACTTCTAGGAGAATTGAAAAACCTATGTGTCCAAATTCCACTTCTCGAAGCTATTAAATATGTACCTATTTACAACAAGTTGATTGAGGAGAATTGCTTCAAGCATCTAGGGATGTGAAGAAGAGATTCCCCTACCATTAATTTCATTGGACAACTGTCTGACTTAATGCTGGGGCAGGTAATATGTCCAAAGTATTTGGACCCTGGAAGCCTTGTAGTCGATGTGCACATCAATGGCACCATTGTCCCACACACTTTGATCGACCTTGGGGCTGCCATTAATGTGATGACCAAGGACACCATACTCAAGCTAAACCTCCAATGTTCATTGAGAAAGACCACAATAGTTTTGCAACTTGCAGACCACTCCACAGTAACCCTTGAGGGGATTATGGAGAATGTTATGGTCTCCTTTGACTCTTGGGAGTACCCTGTAGATTTCCTAGTTCTCCACCCTAAGGCTTGTTGGCATTATGATTCAAGTGTTGTTCTTGATGGCAACTCACTCAGAGGATGGTACAGGTGCTCAGAGGTTGGTACAGGTGATGGCAACTTAATCAGAAGACAGATCTTAGTACAGCATGCCAAGGAAGTTCATATACGCATGTTCGTTAAGCCCAAGTCGCGTGTACACGCTAGTTGGATTCATAAAAAGCGCGTGTATGTGGAAAAGTATCTTTGGTCCATGGTGGTTAGTCCTTGGAAGTTGTGCCTATGATTTCGGACCATTGTGTCTCGACGGGCGTGTCGATCCCTAGTTTTGAAGTTGATGGTATTGTGTTACTATGGTTTTGGCTCTTGGTATTGAGCTAGGCCTAAGACTATATAAGGAGAAGAAGATCATTAGGCAAAATCATCTTTCGACAAGGCTTGAATATCTAAGAGAGAAAGAGATCTGATATGCAGGTTCTGGGTTGCTTGATCTAAGCCAAGGAGAGATCACATCGGTTGATGGAAGACTAGATCTAAGGATAGATCGGGATCTAATGGTTTGAAATGCACTATCATGATATGGTTGATTATGCGTATTTCTAGATCTGCATATTGTCGCAATGTTATGTTCTGGGTCTAACTAATGTCTGGTACAGCTGCAAATTGAGAAAGTTTATTTTTAGATCTGTACGCAGGTTGGCTTCGGTAAAAGCGCGTGTATACGCGGGTTTTGCTCATTGAAGTAGCGTATATCTTTTGAAGCTTGATTTTGGGTTTACAGTGGGGTCTGACTGTTATTGCAGAGTTCTGTAGTCTGCTCTGTGTTCTGGTAACTGGTGATTGACAGGGTTCAGTGGTTCAGTGATTCAAAGTTTGGTTGTTTTATGCTTCAATGATCTATTGTGGAAATTGAATGAATTGTGGTCTTCAGATTGTAATGTTGTGCTTCAGGAATATCCAAGTCTGAAAATGTATGAAAAGTGATACCTGAAAGAAAGAAGATTGTAGGTCAGCACCTACGTACTAGTATCTTGGCTAGTACAAGAGCAAAGGGGGTTGGAGCTCCCTTCCAAGGAAGTTTGGAGAACGAGAGAAGGTTGTAGCCTTCTGCAGGTTGTAGCCTGCGTACTGGTATAAGGCTGCACCAGTACAAAAGATTGTAAACTGAAGTTTCATATTAAAGAAAGATAGAGACAACTTGCAGCAGGTGGTTTTCACCCACATTGGGTTTCCACCTTATATCTTGGTGTTCATGTGTGTGGCTTTTGATCTGTTCTGTTATACTGCACATGTTTACTGTTAATGTGGTGAATAATGTCCTGATGCACTTAACTGAAGAATAAGCTAACTAAATTGTGAGTTTTCTTCTTATACGCTGTTTTACTTAGTCACAGTAGCGTGTACACGCTGGTTCACTTAACTGAAGTAGCGTATATGTTTCTGAGCATTGAAAAAGTTTGATTGATCTGATAATACTGATTCACCCCCCCTCTCAGTATTATTTCCAACAATTGGTATCAGAGCAGGTCCTTCAGAGAAGCTTGATCGCTTGAAGGTAGATCATTCATCATGAGCAACTACGAGAAAGAAGCATCAATCAGGCCACCGGTTTTTGATGGAACAAATTTCAATTATTGGAAGGTAAGAGTTACTGCATATCTTCAATCTCTTGGTACAGAAGTTTGGAACATTGTAGAAACAGGCTATGCTTTTCCTTCAGCTACTCCTACAGATCCAGCTGAGAAAAAGGCATATGAAACAAATGCAAAAGCAGTCAGTACTCTATTAGGAAGTATATCCCAAACAGAATTCATGAAGGTCATGCACTTCAAATCAGCAAAAGAGATATGGGACAAAATGATCACTAGCTATGAAGGAGATGAACAGGTAAAGCAAGCTAAACTTCAAACTCTCAGGATTCAATATGAGACTCTCAAGATGTATAATGATGAAAGTGTGGCTAATTATTTTCTTCGGGTAGATGAGATTGTTAATTGTATGAAAAATTTGGGTGAAGAAATAAAAGAGACTATAGTAGTTCAAAAGATTCTAAGATCATTATCCCCCAAGTTTGAATCTAAAGTATCTGCAATAGAAGAAAAGGAAAATCTCAAAGTTCTCACTATGTCTCAGCTACATGGAATTCTAACTGCTTATGAAATGAGAAAGGGAGGTCCATCAGACAGAAGGGAAGCTGCTTTTAAGGCATCAGGAAAAGAAGATTACTATGAAGCAAGCCATGTTCCAGAAGAAGAGGAAGAAGAATCAAATTTTGTCAGAAATCTTCAAAGGGGTGCTGGAAGGTTCAGAGGTAAGCTACCTTTCAAATGCTTTGCTTGTGGAAGAGTAGGTCATTATGCTGCAAAATGTCCTTATAAGGATAAAGGAAAAGAACCTGCTAGATGGAACAAGAAACAAAGTGCAAATAAGAAAAGCTACTACACCCATGAAGATAGTGATGGCTTATCAAACAGTGATGAAGATGAACAAGGTAATAAATATAAGCTGTTAATGGCATTTGAAGATGATGATTATGAGGATGCTGTAGATGTGGATAATCTCTATAATGAAATTACTAGACTCAAGAGATGCATAGAAGAAAAGAGTGTGATCATTGATACTTTGCAATTTCAAATTGATGAAAAGGAAAAACATCTTGAAAAACTAGAAGGTGAAATTGTTGGTCTCAGAAAAGAAATTGAGAAAACAAAAGCTATTAATCTTAAGTTTGTCAAAGGATCTGAAACTTTGGATGAGATTATCAATGTGCAGCGGTCTCCTCTAAACAAGACAGGTTTGGGCTATAATGGAGAAACCTCTCAAGCATCCACCTCAAAAAGTTATCTTGATGCAGCAAGAAGAAATGAGCAGAAGAACAATGAAGATAATCAGGTAAAGCAGGGACGAATTACAAACAGAAACTATCAGGGACAATCCTTCTTAAGGGTGAACAAAAGCTACAACCAACCACAGGTAAAATCTTCTCAGTTTGGCACAAGAATAGATGAAAATAGAAATTACAATCAGTTGGCTGGTAGATTCAATAACCGCAGAAGCTTCTTCAATGGACAATGCTTTTCTTGCCATAACTTTGGTCACAAAGCAGCTCAATGTGTTGCATATAAAACAATCATGACTAGGGAAGCTCAAAAACAAAGAAGTATGACAGGGATTACAAAGAGGACCTATAACAACTTTTCGGTTCTTGAAAATGAAGTTGAATGTTCTATTTGCAATAATTTTGGTCATAAAGAATCTGAATGCAGGAGCAGGTTTCAGGAGAAAAAGGAACAAGCCACGAGCACCAAAAAATGGAGAATAAAGGAACCTCAGACAGAAAGATGTGGGATAGCTTTTTATGCAGAAGGACAGGAAAATCTATGGTACATTGACAGTGGATGTTCGAAACATATGACAGGTGATAAAGAAAAACTTGAATCTTATTCTACCTTAGAAAAGGGAAAGAAAGTTTCTTTTGGAAATGATACTCCTGCAACTATAAAAGGAAAAGGTATTGCTCCTTTGAAAGAAAAGGTCAAGGCTGGAAATGTTTTGTATGTTGATGGATTGAAGCATAATCTACTAAGTGTCAGCCAGATGTGTGATCAAAAAACCGAGGTTATTTTCAGATCGAATGGATGTCTTGTTCGTGATCTTGATACAGGTAAAACAGTTCTCAAAGGCAAAAGAACTCCAAATAATCTGTACATATTTGAAGAAGGACAACAACAATGCTATCTTAGCAAGGATGAAGAGCACTGGTTATGGCATCGAAGGTTGGGACATCTAAGCTTCTCACAAATAAGAAAAGCATGCAAATATCAGGCAGTTCGCGATCTTCCAGATATCAAAATTCCAGACAACACCATATGCAAATCTTGTCAGTTTGGAAAGCAAACCAGAACTAACTTTCCAGAGAAGGAAGGATCAGCTAGCTTGCCTCTTGAGCTAGTCCATACAGATGTATGTGGTCCATTTAGGAAAAGGACACCTCGAGGAGAAGAATATCTGATATTATTCATTGATGATTTCTCAAGGTTTGTTTGGTTAGGGCTTATGAAGCACAAAGATGAAGCATTCGAAAAATTCAAATCCTTCAAAGCATTGGCTGAAAATGAATCAGGACACAAAATTAAGTGCCTCAGATCTGACAGAGGTGGGGAGTTCACATCAAATGAATTTTTCGATTTCTGCGATGAACATGGGATAAGAAGAGAATTCTCTACAGCTAGAACTCCTCAGCAAAATGGGGTTGTGGAAAGAATGAACAGAACTATCCAACAAATGGCTCGTGCTATGCTCGATGAATCAGGTACTCCTGCAACCTTCTGGGGTGAAGCTGCACATGCTGCTGTTATCATTCTTAACAAAACAAATGTCCGAGTAAACAGCACTCAAACACCTCATGAGCTTTGGAGTGGTAAAACTCCTTCCGTGAAGCATTTCAAAATCTTTGGGAGCAAATGTTATATTAAGAATACTGATGAGCAACTTGGCAAACTTGAACCTAGAGCAGATGAGGGCATTCTTCTTGGTTATTCTCCACATAGCAAAGCATACAAGTGCTACAATAAAAGACTTGGCAGAATTGTTGACAGTATTGATATAGTGGTTGATGAGAAGGGATATATTCCTAGGCAAGTTCATCATGAAGACATTGAAGAAGATGAAGGTTACTCTCAAAGGCAAAATGATGAAGAAGAAGAACCTCAAGAAGAAGAAGAATCTCAAGAAGAACCAGAGGAGCAGACAAGAATAGAAGAGAAGACTCCATCCAGATATGTCCAAAAGAATCATCCAGAAACTCAGATTGTGGGGCAGAAAGAAGCAGGAGTACAAACAAGAAGGACACTTGCAGAAGCTTCAAGCTACTTGGCACTACTCTCCTCCATTGAACCACAAAATGTGAAAGAGGCATGCAAAGATGAATGTTGGGTCAAAGCAATGGATGAAGAACTTGAGCAAATCGAAAAGAACAACACTTGGGAATTAGTTCCTAGACCAAAAGATAAGAATGTAATAGGAACAAAATGGGTCTTCAAGAATAAATTAAATGAAAATGGAGAAGTAATTAGAAACAAGGCCAGACTTGTTTGTAAAGGGTATGCACAGCAAGAAGGAATAGATTTTGAAGAGACCTTTGCTCCTGTGGCAAGACTAGAGGCCATCCGAATGTTCCTTGCTCTCTCAAGCTTTCAAAACTTCAAGGTATTTCAAATGGACGTGAAATCAGCCTTCCTGAATGGAGACTTAGAAGAAGAAGTATATATTGAGCAGCCAGATGGTTTCATTCTTGGGAATGACCCAAACCTTGTATGCAGATTGAAAAAGGCACTCTATGGACTCAAACAAGCTCCAAGGGCTTGGTACTATCGGTTGGACAAATATCTTCACCAACAAGGCTTTTCAAAAGGATCAGCAGATAGCAATCTCTATATAAAAGTTGAAAATAACAAATTGCTAATTCTTGTTGTTTATGTAGATGATATTATTTTTGGCAGCAATGAAGAGACTATGAGTCAAAACTTTGCCTTGGTTATGAAGAAAGAATTCGAAATGTCACTTCTTGGAGAATTGACATATTTTCTTGGATTGCAAATCCAACAAAATGAAGGAGGTATCTTCTTGTCTCAAACCAAATACCTCAAGCAGATCTTGAAGAAGTATGGCATGGAAGAGTCAAAGCCAGTATGTACACCCATGGTTACAGGATGCAGCCTCAGTGCAAATGATGAATCAGCAGCAGTTCACCAACCCACTTATAGATCCATGATTGGGAGTTTGCTTTATTTGACAGGTACTCGACCAGATATTACACATGCAGTAGGAATGGTTGGAAGATTTCAAGCCAACCCAAAGGAAACTCATCTTCAGGCAGTCAAAAGAATCTTCAAATATCTTCAAGGGACCCAAAACTATGGCTTATGGTATCCTAGAAATACAGATCTCACTCTTCATGCTTACACAGATGCAGATTGGGCTGGAAGTGTGGATGATAGGAAAAGCACAAGTGGAGGTGCTTTCTTCATGGGTTCCAGATTAGTATCTTGGTTCAGCAAGAAACAAAGTTCGATTGCCTTATCTACAGCTGAAGCAGAATATGTGGCTGCAGCATCTTGTTGCACACAACTTCTTTGGATGATGCAGACCTTGCAGGACTTTCAAATCACTTGCACTCCACCTGTCTCTATCTTATGTGATAATACAAGTGCAATCAGCATTTCAAAGAATCCAGTCATGCACTCAAAGACCAAGCACATACCAATCAAGTACCATTTTCTTCGGGAACAAGTGCTTGAGCAGAAGGTCAAGTTGGAGTATGTTCCTTCTAAGGAGCAAGTTGCTGATATTCTCACAAAACCACTGCCCAGGGAAACTTTTGAATATCTCAGACAAAAGCTGGGAGTAGTTGATGCTTCATCCTGTTGTTGAAGTTTGTTTGTTCTACAGAAAAGTTGGTATACGCAGGTTACGGAAGGGATATGTGCGTATATACGCGGATTCATGATGGGTAAGTCGCGTGTATGTTGGACGCTTGTTGCAGAAAGTATATCCGCGTACATACGCTGTTTTATACAGGAAAAATCGCGTATATGAAGTTCTGAACAGCAAGGGAAAACTCTGGAGTTCTGAACAGCAATGGGAATGTCAGAATTCTTCAGGCACAGTTTCAGGGAGTGCAACAGGCACAGGTTCAGGGGGAGCAGCTTAAAAGTCTCATAAAGCATTGTTGGCATTCAGATGTTTTGGTTGTTGGTTTCAGGAGAAGGAGCTCAGAAAGAAATCCTGGTTGCTGATCTAACAAGATGTTTATCAGATGCTGCTGGTGCCTTTCCTAAGTCTTGGTCTAGATCTGTTGTCTCTATGTCATGTATCTCTCTTGTCATATCTCTTTTATGGTGTCAAGGTCATGTAACGGCCTATGTTGGTTTCCCCACTATGCCTGGGATGAATGCTGTAATATAATTGGTTGTTTCTGATATGTCCCCTCTTGGTAGGGAGTATGGATGTATGTATTGAGTCTTTTGGTGATAGGACGGTCCCTTATGGTGTATAAGTCTTGGTTCTTGTTGAACAACATCTTTTGCAGATCTGGCCTACTGTTAGGGGAAGCACGAGTCAGCACAGCCAAGCAGAGGTATCAGCATGTCCTCAGGGGGAGCACAGCCCTTTGCCCTTGATGTCAAAGGGGGAGAGTGACTTGGTGTGGTGGTTGCCATCAAGTCCAAAGGGGGAGATTGTTGGCATTATGATTCAAGTGTTGTCCTTGATGGCAACTCACTCAGAGGATGGTACAGGTGCTCAGAGGTTGGTACAGGTGATGGCAACTTAATCAGAAGACAGATCTTAGTACAGCATGCCAAGGAAGTTCATATACGCATGTTCGTTAAGCCCAAGTCGCGTGTACACGCTAGTTGGATTCATAAAAAGCGCGTGTATGTGGAAAAGTATCTTTGGTCCATGGTGGTTAGTCCTTGGAAGTTGTGCCTATGATTTCGGACCATTGTGTCTCGACGGGCGTGTCGATCCCTAGTTTTGAAGTTGATGGTATTGTGTTACTATGGTTTTGGCTCTTGGTATTGAGCTAGGCCTAAGACTATATAAGGAGAAGAAGATCATTAGGCAAAATCATCTTTCGACAAGGCTTGAATATCTAAGAGAGAAAGAGATCTGATATGCAGGTTCTGGGTTGCTTGATCTAAGCCAAGGAGAGATCACATCGGTTGATGGAAGACTAGATCTAAGGATAGATCGGGATCTAATGGTTTGAAATGCACTATCATGATATGGTTGATTATGCGTATTTCTAGATCTGCATATTGTCGCAATGTTATGTTCTGGGTCTAACTAATGTCTGGTACAGCTGCAAATTGAGAAAGTTTATTTTTAGATCTGTACGCAGGTTGGCTTCGGTAAAAGCGCGTGTATACGCGGGTTTTGCTCATTGAAGTAGCGTATATCTTTTGAAGCTTGATTTTGGGTTTACAGTGGGGTCTGACTGTTATTGCAGAGTTCTGTAGTCTGCTCTGTGTTCTGGTAACTGGTGATTGACAGGGTTCAGTGGTTCAGTGATTCAAAGTTTGGTTGTTTTATGCTTCAATGATCTATTGTGGAAATTGAATGAGTTGTGGTCTTCAGATTGTAATGTTGTGCTTCAGGAATATCCAAGTCTGAAAATGTATGAAAAGTGATACCTGAAAGAAAGAAGATTGTAGGTCAGCACCTACGTACTAGTATCTTGGCTAGTACAAGAGCAAAGGGGGTTGGAGCTCCCTTCCAAGGAAGTTTGGAGAACGAGAGAAGGTTGTAGCCTTCTGCAGGTTGTAGCCTGCGTACTGGTATAAGGCTGCACTAGTACAAAAGATTGTAAACTGAAGTTTCATATTAAAGAAAGATAGAGACAACTTGCAGCAGGTGGTTTTCACCCACATTGGGTTTCCACCTTATATCTTGGTGTTCATGTGTGTGGCTTTTGATCTGTTCTGTTATACTACACATGTTTACTGTTAATGTGGTGAATAATGTCCTGATGCACTTAACTGAAGAATAAGCTAACTAAATTGTGAGTTTTCTTCTTATACGCTGTTTTACTTAGTCACAGTAGCGTGTACACGCTGGTTCACTTAACTGAAGTAGCGTATATGTTTCTGAGCATTGAAAAAGTTTGATTGATCTGATAATACTGATTCACCCCCCCTCTCAGTATTATTTCCAACAAGGCTAAGCTTAATGTTTACCCTCTCATCCTTGGGAGGCCCTGGTTAGCCACTACCGATGCCTACATTAGCTGCAGGGCTGGAAATATGATTATCAAGAATGGGCATATGTCCAAGAAGTTAGTCCTATACCATCCTGCTCAACCATCTCTAGAACATGAATTACCTTTGTGGTTGGAAGAGAAGGAGGAAGATGAAGTTTATTCTGCCAAACTCTATACCTTAGAAACAACCATGGGAGGGGAACAACAGGATGAATATGATTTAATTAGACACACACTCCAAAGTACAGCTTCCAATACATTTTCCTTAGAAGAAGTAGTAAAGGAAACCAAAAAAAACCATGAGATTGATCTATGCTTAGCCGATTCCAACCCTATCTGAGTCAAAACCATAGAATTCAGCTCAAAGAGAACTTTGAAAATCAACCCATCTCTTTATGTTCATCAAAAAGAAAAGTTTTGCAACCCGCTAAAGGAAAACCTGGATGCCTTTACTTGGAGTTACAAAGAAATGAAGGGAGTGCACCCCTTAGTGTGTATTCACCACATTTATATCAAAGAAGGTTGCAAGACAATTGGGCAACCCCAAAGGCAGATGAATCCATCTCTTAAAGATATAGTAAAAGAAGAACTGGAAAAGTTGCTAGATGCAAGATTCATTTACCCTATCTCAAATAGTGAGTGGGTCTCTCCTTTGGTGTTGGTTCCAAAGAAAAATGGTAAGTGGAGGATTTGTCCCGATTACAGGGAGTTAAATAAAGCCACAAAGAAGGACCATTTCCCTCTACCTTTCACCGACCAAGTGCTAGATGGCTTGGCAGGGAAATTTTTTTTCTCTTTCCTAGATGGATTCAGTGAGTACAATCAAATCCAGATCAGCCTGGAAGACCAGGATAAGACCACCTTCACTTGTCCTTGGGTACTTTTGCCTATAGGGTCCTTCTTTTTGGCCTATACAATGCTCCTGCCACTTTCCAAAGAGCAGTCCTAAGTATCTTTGCCGAATTATTCCATGATGCGGTAGAGATTTATATGGATGAATTTACACCTTACGGATGTGATTTCTAGGAGGCTCTGTCCAATTTGGGTAAGGTGTTGCACAAATGCATTGAGATGAACCTATCTCTCAATCCCAAAAAATGTGAATTCTTGATGATTGTAGGGACTGTGCTAGGTCCTTCAATATCTCAGCAAGGACTACAAGTGGACCCAAACAAAATATCTATTATCCAAAGGGTCCCACCTCCATAAAGGAAAATAGATTTCAGAAGTTTCCTAGGGTTAGCTAGATACTACTGAATGTTTATAAAAGACTTCAGCAAGTTGGCTTCTCCTTTATTTGGGTTGTTGGACAAATAATCTGAGTTTGTATGGTCAAAAAGCTATCAAGAGGCCCTAGACACCCTGAAGGACAAGTTAACCACTACACTGATTCTCTGAGGCCCAAATTGGGCCCTTCCTTTTCATATACATGTTGATGCCTCACACAAAGCCATAGGAGCAACCCTAGGCCAAATAGATGAAAAATTTCCTTATCCCATTTACTTTAGCAGTAAGAATATGTTAAAGGCCTACCTGAACTACAAGTGATCGAAAAAGCACTCCTAGTTGTTGTGCATTCATTGAACAAATTTAGGCATTATATTACGGGCTATCAAACATTTTTACATAATGACCATGCTGCAATCAAATATTTAATGAATAAACTTGATTTGAATGCCTGGATTATTAGATGGTTACTTTTATTACAACAGTTTGATCTAACTATTGTTGATAAGCCTAATAAGGAAAATGTTGTTGCAGATTTTTTGTCCAGATTAACTTTTCCTGCATGTGAGGAGGGAGTGGTTGATCATCAATTACCAGATGAGAACTTATTCACCATTTCAGTTCTCTCTCCATGGTTTGCTGACATAGCAAACTATTTGGTATCTACATAGTTCCCACCAAATTTTTCCTCCAAAGAGAAAAGCAAGATTGTGAGGAAGAGTACCTGCTTCACTTGGATTGGGGGAACCTCTTCAAGCTAGGCCCGAATCAAGTTCTAAGAAGATGTGTCAGGGAGGAGGAAGTCTTTGACATCCTTCTAACCTGTCATGATGGGCCTTGTGGAGGTCACTTTGCAGCAAAGAGGACAACATTTAAAGTGTTACAATCTGGTTATTATTGGCCCACTCTTCATTAGGATGTGAAAAGGTATACTAGTCAGTGTGCTCTGTGCCAAAGGATGGGAAAGCCTACTCCAAGAGATGAAATGCCTCTGCAACCTCAAGTGACTTTCGAGCCATTTGAGAAGTGGGGCATGGAATTCATTGGACCTATTGACCCTCCTTCCAAGTAAAAGCAGTATATCATTATATGCATTGACTATTTGACTAAGTGGGCTGAAACCAAGGTAATCAAGGCAACAACAGAGGAGAAGGTGGCTGAGTTCTTAAGGGAGAATGTATTTTACAAGTTTGGGTCCCCTAGAGAACTAGTCATTGATCAAGGCATCCAGTTTACCTCCAACATGATTGAAGACTCGTTAAGCCAGCACAAGATCAGGCATAGGACCTCCACTCCCTATCACCCAAAAGCTAATGGGCAAGTGGAGGTGACCAACAGAGCACTGGAGGGCATCTTGCCTAAAGTGGTTAGCAGCAGGAGCGAAGATTGGACAGATAACTACTTGAGTCCACCTGGGTCTATAATACCACCTGGAAGACCACCACTGGATTCACACCCTATGAGCTGGTCTATGGGAGAAAGGCCCTCCTGTCCATTGAGTTTCAGTATAATCCATTGAGGATGGTAGCCCAACTAGATCTAGATCTCAGTAGTGCACAAAAAGATATTGCTCTAGTTGAATGGTTTAGATGAGTTCAAAATGCAGGCCCTCTTACACACAGAGGTAACTCAAATTCAAAGGAAGATCTGGCATGATAAGAACATCAATGATAAGCAATTTCAAGAGGGTTATTGGGCTTTGTTATATGACTCGAGATATAAAGACTTTAAGGGTAAGTTAAGGACAAGATAGTTAGGGCCTTATGTTATAGAGAGATGTCATTATAATGGTTAAATGTAGATCGGAATGATAGATGCAGAGGCCATTCCTTTACTCGTTAATGGGAACAGATTGAAAGTTTACAAAAGGCCATTGTCAAAGCAAGAGTTCATTGATGGTATCAATAAAACAGTGATGGTGGTGGAGCAAGCCTCAACTCTTGCCTCATCAAGTCACTGAGGAAAAAAAAAATAAGGAGACTTAGGTGAAAACCTCCATGAGGCACCTGAGTCCCACTATTGGGTTGAAAACCTCTTGGGGTGGCCCAATGGTGTCAAACAAAAAGGAAAAAGAGAGAAATAAAAAGATCTATGGGTGAAAACCTCTCTTGAGGTGCCGAGGGAAAGCAGGTAGGATGAAAACCTCTTGGAGGCAAACTAGTTGTTTTCAAAAAAAAAAAAGAGAGAGAAAAGAAAAAAATCATGAAAAATAGTTTGCAGGTAAGGAGGAGGATGATTAGAGAGAAAAGGAGAATCAAAGGGACCTATTCGACTCATATTTCTATTTCTCCATTCATTATCCTTCATCATTCCACCATTCCTTTCATTTTTTTTCACTCATTTGCCTCAGTTTGCAAGGGTATTGTGTTTTCTATAGGATTCCCTGTAAACATACAGGATCCCCTGAAAACCTACATGATGATCCTATAGGAATTATAGTGGCTTGCGAATCCTAAAGGAAGTAACCCTAGGGAAAGGGAATGACCTACACATGTAAAAAAAAAAAAAAAAAATCCTACATCACCACTTCATTACCATACCTCTCTCCACCTTGATCACCCCTGCATTCATCATTAAAAAAATCAGTTTTAAAAAAAAATTACAGTCTTCAAGAAAAAACACAGAGAAAAAATGAGATAGAGAGCAAATGGGAACAACACCTGAAGGGTCATTTCTCATTATTCACACACCCCTAGACCTCCTCTCTATCCATGTTCATCGTCCTCAAGTAATAGCAGTAGAAATAATTAAAAATTGTGCGGAAGAAGCATCTATAGGACATCTTGTAGCAGCCTATCGCACATAATAAAAATCATAAGCTGCAGTAAGTTTCTAGCATGGAGATCCAAGGGTAGAAGAAGCTCTAGAGTAGCACCACCACCATCATCTTCAACACCAAGTACCTGCACATCAAAGAAATCATCGAAGGAAAATAAAATAAAAAAGGAGAGATCACATGCAACCAACATACAGTAAAAACCTCGTTTCTTCCACAAACTGCAGCAAGGTGTTGTTAACACATGTAAGTATCTCGCTTCACTCTCTCATTTGCATAACGTAATCAAAATATGTAAAGGTTGTGAACGAGTTGGTTTATAAGCAAAAGGTGGCCAGTTAACTTGGCCACCTTCATTCAGTCAACGAGGACAAAACAGTTAGTCCTCACACATGTGGCAAAAGTCAACTCAAAGAAAAGGAGGATGAGGTCGAAAGCAGTTAAGACTATGGATGCTCGAAGTGGTAGTTGATTACAAGGTGAAAGGAATGATGATGTGCTAGTGGGGACCAATGGTCCAAAAATATAAATTTGTACCTAAGCTGCCAGCACACCACCTCACTCAACTCAACCATAAGAGAAAATAAACGTTGATCCCCATGCACTCATGCATTCATCTTCTCGAGGCTCACTCTAGCAAAGTCACTCTCGTCCCCAAGCAACCTATAGGAGAGGAAAACTTCATTTTTTGCTGCACAGGACTTCCTACAGGATCACACGGGAATCCTACAGGATACAGTCAGGCACTCTATAAGATTAGCAGAGAGCAATTTCAGAGGGGGAACACAGGGATTGGCTACAACAAGCACTATGAGGAGGTAGGCTCTACATTTCCTTCCATTTTTCCAAGTAAGAAGAAGAGAAAAATATCCTATTTTGATGAATTGATAGCTTTATAAGGGAATTGTATCCACAAAAATTTCAATCCCATTTCCTCCATTAAAATTTTGTATCTTTGCTCCTCAAATTCATGAGACAAAATGATAGGGGGTTTAATAGAAGGGAGCCCATTAACACTGTAAGGATTCACCAACACCCTCCTGTGCTAGAAATATTCACAAGGCATAATTAGATGGGGTACTTTGAGAAATTGAGGGGGTTTTATGATGAAGTAGCCAGAGATTTTGCTCTCTCCCTCATTCCACTGACTAGGACCCATTCCACTGTTGTGGTGAGAGGCATCTCCATAGATTTCACCCCTGAAATCATAAGAAGGATTACCACACTTCCCTTAGTAGTGCCTTGGAGAAAGGAAGACAAGGGAGATAGCCAAACTGAAAAGAAGAAATTCCTTCTAGAGGGAGAGGAGCCCATTGAAGAAAAAAATGGAGCGAGGAGAGGAAGCCTACCATACCCCTAGAATGAGGTAAGCTACCATCTTATAAAATACATATCATGTGAAGGTAAGTATAGTGTGGTATATGGATATCACTTTAGGCTTCTTGAAGAATTGAGGTTTGGAGTAGAAACACCTCCTCACCATAGGCTCATCATACCATACTTCCTTCTACAATCACTGATAGACACAAGGATGAAGGTGTAGGAAGGAAACTACCAATAGCTATCCCACCATGGGTTAATTAGAATCATCATAGAAAATGCCCTCCAAAAACTTAAAATTCCTATCACTTGGGCAATGTTCAAAGACATGCCGCCAGAGGTGGATATCAAAGCCCTCACATATGATAAAAGCCCTACTGTTAGTGAGAAGGATGAAGAAGATGCTGAAATGGATAAAGAAGAAGTAGAGATGGATGAAGAGGAAATAGATGAGGAGGAAGAGGAAGACAAAGAGAAGGAAGGTGATGAAGAAACAAAGGAAGATGTAAAGGAGGAAACTGATAAAAAAAATGAGGATCTAGAGGAAGAAGAAGAGGGGAAAGACAAAGGTAAAAAGGGAAATGGAAAAGAGGAGGTAGAGGATGAGGAGGAGTCACCCAGGGTGTCTCCAGAACCCACCGAGAAAGAGGCAGCATCTACCCTCACTTCCCTTACCACCCCTATCAAACAAAAAGGCAAGAGACCAAGGAAAACCCCTTATATTTCAGAACAAGAAAAAAATACAAGGAAAAGGTAGGGAAAACCTCAAACTCCAACCAAGGTTCCCATTGTTATTGAGGACTCACCTAAATAGCAAGAGAAGATGGCTCCTCTTACAAAAAATCAAGGAGAAGAATCCTCAGCACAAACCTCCCCTAAGTCTCCTATCACTTATGAGAGAAGGCCCGTGACTAGATCTACCTCATCCAAAGGAAAGGACATCCTACAGGATACACAACAGGACCTACAAGAAGCAGAGGCAGTCCGACAGGAAACTCTGCTAAACCTACAAGAAACTCAAAACTTGGATAAGACAGGAAGTATGCAGCAAGAAACAAAGAGAGAGGACCTAGAGCTAAGGGAACCTAGTACTCAACCTAACCTTGATTCCTACTAGAGATTTATTGAAGGGGGCAGGGTCATTCCAAAAAGAAATTCCATCCCATTATTCTTTTACATTGAGAAAGAAGAGCTAGAACACATAGATGGATGGAGATTGCCAAGTCCAAGGGAATGGAGGACATTGATAACATGGAGGAGAAGCTCAAAGAGATGGGCAGTGAACTAAGTAGCATGAGGGACAGAGAGGCCATAATGAAAATTCGGTTGGAGGCAGAAAATGCATGGTTGAAAGGACAACTACAAGAAAGAGAGAATCAATTGGAATCCATGGCCAGTCTATCTTTGGAAGCAATCCAATGTAGGATGACAGCTAAGTCTTATGCATTATACCTTAAGGAACGATGGTTGTAGTTCCAAATCAAGACCCTAGCACAGAGAGGCACTATGCCATTCCAGGATTATAGACAGTTCATTTATCTTTGTTATCAAAGCACATTGGAAGATAGGGCTAAGATGTCTGAGTTCTACTTGCATAACGTGGCCTTGATAGATATGAATGTATGGGACCCTAATGCAAAGCTAGGGGATTTATAGTTAATGGCTTTGGCATCATGGATGAACCATAAGGAAGAAAGGGCTATAGAAATGAAGAAGATATTGGCAAGGGAACAAACAGAGCCTCTCATGATAAGAGTTGAGCAGTCAAATCCAATGGTTGTCATCAACACACATAATTTAGTTGCAAATGATACTCAACTTGCACCTAGGTATCTTGCTACCCAAGAGAAAGCAATTACACATTTTGAGGATATGTTCAGACTATTAGGGGATGAAAACATGCAAGCTTTCCAAAGGAGATGGAATACTTTGCCACATATTTTTAAAATCAAATAGTGCCATTCTCTTCAAAGGATGAGAGAAGAACTGAACAAGACATCCATGTACAAACAAACCATCCAAAGGCTCAAAGTCAATTGGATTGGCTTGAGATTCATTCCACCACTGCACTTGGGGATTTTAGCAGGAAGGAAGGAAGAGGAAGAAAGAAATCAGTGGGAGGAGATAGAAAGGAAGGCAGGATTCTATGCACAAGAAGAAGAACCCACAACAGAAGCATGGGATGTTAGGGAAGCCACTAGATCTATGAAAGACATGGATATTGATTGAGTAGGGAAGTGATGATGAGTCTCATCATTGGTTAACTATATGGAACTTAATTCACCTCCTAGCTTAGTCAAATCAGCTCTTTCCACAATTTATTACATGTTTTGATTATATGTTGTTTAATGAGATGAGTCAAAGTGAGATATTATGCCTAGTGGACTAATGTGCATTAAATGCAGGTTTGTGAGAGAAAATCAGGGAATTTCAGCAGGATTAAAGGTTGAAACTTGAATGGGACAAGGAAGAGATATTTAGGACGTAAATCCTCCTCATTTACTCCTACCTCATTTGAATATTCCTCCATCAATCACACTAGCTCGGAGTACAAGCAGCCAAGTCATGAAGATCAAAAGGCAGCCGAGCAAGTGATAGTCAAAGAGTTAGTTCATCTCAAGTTTGGGAGCCGAGCTTCCCTAGATTTAAGGAAGTTGTTGGAGACTTTAGTTGTATAAATAAAGAGGCCTAGAGCCTCATTATGATTCAAATTTTTGTGGTAAAAACACTAGTTATTTTTGAGCTCCAGACTTGTGGAAGACATTTCTATGTAATTTTCTATTTTGATAATGAGAATGAGCGTTTTCGCGATCTAGTACTGAGTCAACTCAAAGGGCTGAATATCTTGGGTTAGTGCCCAACCCTAGCATTAAAGGTTCATCTTCTTGTATCTGTATTCTTAGATTAGTTTCATACATTCATGGGGAAATTGTCCTTAGAAGTATTTCATTGCAAGTAGTATAGATTTGATCAGTTTGTTTATTAGTTTTTTTCCATTTGTGATTTACTTCAGTAGTAGGTTAGAGGGGATAAAAGGAGCACCAAAAATAGTTCAATATGTTTCTTTGCCTCACTTCTTCCTTCATGGATCATGATTTGAGGAAAGGACCCCTATGCAGCCCCAAAAAGACAAATTTCTACTTTCTCATAGAATTTAGAGTTTACTGTACTTTAACCAGCATTTGATCAGTTTGCAAGTGTAGGATTTAATTACCATTTCCTCCATTTTCAATATTATAGTAGATCCCATCAATGATTCCATTTTATTCTGCAATTTACCTCATGCATGAAGTAGTAGACAACTAGCTCATTAAACTCTGTTTTTCTAGCTTAGTGAAATTCTTCTTGTTTATGTGATTTTTGGGAAAATACCATTGTTTTATTGAGTGCAGGTGTTTTAGAAGTAGAGAAAGATTTCATAGGAAACCTCCTTCCAAATTCACCCATCCATGATCATTCCTCACTTTCACTAAGGCCTTCACCAATTTCATCATTTTACATGGAAACTTCTCCAAGCATGTTGAGTAAATCCAACCATCTCCCAACCTTGGTTTTGAGTTTTGAGTGATCCTAGGCATAATTCTCACTCCATTCCACCCACCAGACACCTTCCCTAGGCCTTTCATCACCTTCAACACCCATCATTTTTCTCTCGGTTGTATCCTGTAGACATATAGGGAATCCTGTAGGTTCTTAGGACATCCTATAGGTTTTCCTGTAGTGGCCTATTTTGAGGCTGAATTGAGGGAAAACCTCCAGGAAGCCACACAAGGTCACCTAAGGGTCTCCCAAACCTTCCAACCATCCACCAGCATCCGTAAGACACCTTCTACATCACCAAAAGGGATTAGCTTTCACACTTATTTTTCCATAAAACAAATAAAAAGAAAAAAAAAACAGATTTATTTCAGTCCTTTACATGCACAATAGTGATGTTTGATGTTTTGAAATTTCATGCTTAGGAAAATAGCATTTCATCCATGTTATCTTGGAATTCTTGTAAAGCATAGTTTCTCAGCAGTTAGTTAGGAAATGATTTGTTTTTAGCATTGGATTTCAATCCTTTTCCTTATTGCAGTAGACAAGCTTTCTCCTAGAGTATATTTCTCTTTCTTTCATCAGTAATCAAGCTTCTTTCGGATCCATAGAAGTTTGGCTTGAAAACCCTTATGGTCTCTCGCCCGCTGAATAGTGATAAAACGTAGTACCATCACTTTTACTTGTGTATACAACACTATTGTTAGAGTCGGTCTGGTCATCCCTCCGTCTGAGATCATTTCTCTTTTTGCATTTCATTTTTAGGTGTCTCGCTCGATTCACTCAGTTGCATTCCGTTAGGAGCATGCCATAAATCTGACGAAAGGGATTTTTCATTCATCCCCCTCATGTCTTGTACTTGTTGGCTTAGGTTTTTTCATCAATCTTTATTAAAGTCCATGATAGTCAATGTTTGATCTTTTAATGGGCAAAGAGTCATGTCAATTATAGGTCTAGGGTTTCACAAATTGAGTCGTTAAAGTGTCCAAATGCCAGCAGGCTAGAGGGAGGTTCTACACATGTTTTTACTTCGCAAATTTCATCGTCATATTGATGAATTATGACTATTTTTCAAAACTCTGTTTTGAAGAAAAGTAAACATTTTGTCTTTTGTAATAATTTTCAAAGTTTTTTAGTTGATTTCTTGATGCGCAGCCCTGGTCTCCTTTGCCAAATTTCATGTCAGCTATCCCTGCAAAATTGCCAAGAATTTCATTATTTCAGTCAAAAAATAAAAAAGGAAATGTAAAACAGAGTTGTATTAAAATGGAAAAAGTGCCAATGCCAAAACATTACAAATATGGGTCTTGGAGTGTCAAAAATCAAATCCATGTCGTCATAAGGATATTTTCATGAAGATAAATGTCATTTGCATGCCAAGACCAAAGAGAAGCCACTCAAAGCAAATTGGTTGACTTAGTGCATGATTTGGGTGAAGTTGGAGGAAACTTGGCCGGCGCGATGCACAAAGCAGGTGGCGCAATGCACTGGGGACGCACGGTGCACTAGGACGGCGTGGCACGTTGGGTATGCGGCGCGGCGCATACACCTGAAAGCCCGAAAACATTTGAAATTTCTCCAAATTGCCATTTATTTGTGTGGATTTGCTAGGTAGGGTCGACATCTTAATGTTTCATCCATTTTTGTGCTGAGTGATGGTGGTTTATGGATGCTAATAATTGAAACAAAAATCCAAAACCTACTTCAACGTCCCTCAAAAGAAATTGTTGTGGGTTTCAAAATCAATGTTTTGCTACGAAAGTTGTCACTCCTCCTTCCCATTCCTCCCTTGTATTTATCATTCCCTAATTTCCTACCCCCCCTAACCTCATTAATTCCTTCTCTTAAATGCTTTGTCCCAAATTCTCCAATCTCACACCTTAAACCCTACACAACAATTTGTAACCCTATACATCAAATCCCTCAAAACCCTCCTACATTTCCCTATTCCCTATAGTCCCAATAGTCCCTAATCCCTTACTAATTTCCCTATTCTTAACAGTCCCTTCATTTGTTTCCCCTTGGTGGCAGAATTTGAACACATCACTAAAAGAGCAGTTCAACACAGTTTTCTTACACCAGCATCTTATTCTCTAAGGCAGTTGAAAAACAACAGTCATGGCATCTGAGCATTTATCGGACTATGAAGTGGAAACCCAAAGTGACTCACCATTGGAAGAACAAGCTCCCAGGAGGCCTCATAAAAGTGGCAGACATGTTAGAGAAGAACCGACCACCCTTACAGAATTGCAGGCTTTCCCTCTTGCTATGTTGTGTTTCCAGCATCTGTCATGCTTTGAGTTTTGTCAAAAGGTGGCTAGTGTTCAATTTCATCATGAGCTGGCTCATCTATTCATGCTGCACTTACATGGAGATCAAGTTATCTTAGCCGGTGTCACCTTCACACTTACACCAGAATCTATCTCATTAGCAACCGGCATACTGAACATTGGAGAACCATGGAACAAGAAGCATAAGATTGACCGACAGCATTATCGGCCATACATTAAAACAAGTTTCCTGAGGCAGCTCAAGAGAGTGTTTCCATTCCGATATCTGAAAGATGAATATGCTCCACTAATGAAATTGATCATGAAATATTTCAGCTGTGAGGGACGTTTCTCTCGTCTATATGCTTATCACATCAGGTTGCTCATGCATTTCACCAGGGTACGGATGATGAACATTCCATATTTCATTTGCCGGAACATAGAGAGGATGACCACCCTTGTGTAGCATAAAACCCCTCAGCAGCAACTTAACAGTGTTTATCATTTTGCTCTTATTAAAATTTTGGTGGTTCATCAGCTTTGATTACAGGGCATCACTTGGGATGATTTCATCTCTCGTGACTTCTTCAGAGCTTCACAAGGATTATCAGAGGTTAAGCATGAAGGTGGACCTTCTCATTAATATGAGCACCACGAGACCGCTAGTGTGTCGGTATTCATCACATATCAGGGAGGCACTAGACATTTGTTTGCAGCAGCAAAGCGAGTGTTATCTCCACCCGGGGTGGAAGGGGCCTCATTTCTAACATCAGCGCCACAAGTACAGGACAAATGCAAGAGGCCAATGCAGGATGAGGGGCCATCAGGTGAATGAGAGACCGACTTCACTCTCCTTCATGATGATGATACAAATATGGGTCCGCAAAGTGTGCAGCTTAGAGAGATCATCCAGGAGAAGCAAACAGAGATCCAAGCCTTATCCCTTGACTTGGAGAGAGCCAAGTGGACTATGAAGTATTTGGAGTAGAGGAAAAAACAGCTTGAAGATTAGCAAGCAATCATGGAGTTACAAAACATCCGCGAGAATCGCCAAGCTGCACAAAGGAGAAGAATTGAGCTCACGTCATTGGAGCAAGAGATTAATGAGGATCGGGAGTCGAATATCGAGAGATTCAACATCCACTTGGAGAGACTGCTGGACAAGGCCAATAAGGACCATGCATTTCTGAGACACATGGCTTTCCACTACATGGCACGGAACAAGGTCTACAAGGCACGAATCAGGAATTTAAAGGCAAAATTGAGGAAGGAAATAAGGAAGAAAAAGAGGCAAAGGGAGCTTGATCGTCTTCAGATATTGGTTGAAGCCTATTTAGCTCAGCATGGCACTTAATGAACAAGCTCCAGCCCAAATTTCAAGAAATGTGGGGCATTTTTGGCATTTTGACAAATTTTGGTACAAAAAACAAGGTTTTTCTCCCTGTGCGCCACGCCACGTGGCACGCGCTTTTTCTAGGGAGCTCCAAATTGAAAAAAGTTAAACTTTTGGATTTGGAATGAAAAATAATGACTTCTGGTGCATGGAGAAGAAGTTTGGGCAAGTTTTGAGTTCTCAAGAGGTCAAAAACACTAAAAAAATGACATCTCTGCCCTATTTTGACACATAGGAAGCAGTCCTGGGAGATTGCAATTTTGGAGGGGCAAATGACATCCAAATTGAAAAATTCCACTTGGGTTGGAAAGTAGATAGGCATGGATTTCCAATGAGCTATCTTGGGCTCAATTTTGACTTCAGAAAGTGCCCCAAACCCAGCCTCCAAGTGGCACGATGCATAGAAGATTTGGTGCGGCGCACAGAGGATTTTTGCTCAATTTTTCACCTTCCAGCTCAGAAATTCGGCCAGTTTGACTAGTTTTGCTTTGTGATGTAATTTTTGATCTATCTTGATAGAATTAGATAAACATGATGTAATTTTGACACTTATTTACTTGTTCTAGAGGATTCATTCACTAAAAAGTGAAAATTTAATGAATGAATCAGTTTCCTACCTTATAGAGGCAAGTTGTTTTGATTGCCTAGATTTTAGTGCTTTTTTTAGAATTGGTTGAAACAACTCCTAGAATGATGAGCTCGACCCCTAGAGGCAAGGGAATGGGTTGGGCTAGTCTATATCATGTAATTCCTAAGTCATTTTCAGGGTTGGACACTTGGGATTACTTTGGCATATCATTGTACATTCTATCTCTGCATTTTTTGCTAAGGAAAGACCAGGGTTTTGCAGCACCATTTGGGATCCATGTGGCTTTATGTTTTGATGGTGTTCTTCTCTAAGTAATTGTAAGTTCATTAGTGTTATGTGTATCATTTTCCTATCTCTTCTTCTAAATTTGAACAAATGAGTGATTAAGGTAGAATCCATTAACAACTATGCTCTGCCTTTGAATTTGTTTAAATTTCCATGTTTTCATCTATGTAAGGAGAATTCTTGAGACTCTCTTGCTCTCCTTAGCTCCTCACCAGTCTGATCTATCCATTTCACTCAATTTAAAGCATCAAAATGATTTCCTTCCTTCCCCCAATCAGAACTCTGCAGAAACTGTGCCTCATCCCCGAGCCCAATTTTCCTTTCCAAGTTTCCAACACAAAACCCCCAAAAACTCAAAACAAACCCTTGTACTTTATACCTAGCCTAAAATTAGCTTTTATTTAAGTCATCTCGAGCCCCATCTCTTGTCTTTTGCCGAGATCGACCCAGAGAGAGCCCTCTCCTGTCCTCGTAGGGCTAGCTACAAGGCTGAGCGTGGTTTGATGTGGACCTAGAAACTTGTCTTTTCAGCCTGAGGCAAATCTAGGCTCTAACATAGTGGCGACCGTACTGGGGAAGAAAATGGTTTGCTTGTTGATGTCATTGGTTTTATAAGTTACAGACGGAGCCTGAAGTTATGCCAGGAAGCCTTCGAAACGCTTTTGCTTTGCATTAGCGCAAGTAGATAAACGCTGCTTCAGTCAATCTCCGGTCTAGCTTGTAATCTTGACATTTGACCTGTAAATCGCCCCAGTACTTTTGAGAATCCTAAGCTTTTGGATGATAAGTTTAGAATTTGAAAGGCTGAACAAGTTGTTTATGTTCCTTTGATTTCTTGAAATAACACGCTGGCTTCAAAGAGATATACCAGAGCTAATCCATATCCAAATCCTCCCCCTTTCTACGAGAATCCCAATTTGATTTCAAGAATTGTTCGTCAAGAGAGTTTTGTGACTCCCGTGATTAAATCTCATTCATGTCCTACAATTTTTAAGTATCTTGAAGAGCTTGATTTTGATGAAAATTTTGAATTTTCATTATTTGAAACCAAATCCGAAAGTCCTCTTGGTTCTATAGTTCCAAATCCTGACTTTGTTGCAACTCTTGAAGTTGAAAGAAACAATAAATCAATTGAGAATTCTATCTTGAAGCACCTCCAAAGTGAAATCCACGCTTCAAATATCGTTGATTTTCTAGAAGCTGCATCTGCATCCCTCGGATATTCTGTAACGGAATCCACTTCGAAAATCCCTACCGAACCTCCCTTCATTCCCACCCTTCCCCTGCAGCCTACTATTGCTGATCAAAAGTCTGCTGTAAATTCACCTCCATCTACTCCTTCTACGTCCAAAATTGTTTCACCTCCGCATACACCTCCTCATACACCTCACACATCAGCTACACCTTCTCCCCCAACATCTCTAAGGCCGATTGCAAATCCACCAAGAGCAATGGCTGCTCGGTTTGCACCTCTCGCACTGCCTCAAGTTTTGGGTGACATGCCCGCAGATTATCAAAGTAAAATTCCTTTGTTTGACGGCACTCCTCAAAGTACCATGGCTCAGCAACATGTGGATAAGATGACGGATTTCTTTGAGCTTCATGAGGTTGATGTAGAAAACGTGACCATGAGATTATTCGTGCACACCTTCGCAGGTGAGGTGAGAAAATGGTTCAGAGCTTGGACAGCTAGAAGTATTCCCACATTAGAAGAGCTTCAAAGGCAGTTCTTGGATCACTGGGAAGTCAAGAAAGGTCCTCTTCAGATCACTTCTGAATATACCAAGATCAAGCGGAATGCTGGTGAGTCCGTGCAAGACTATTGTACTAGATTCAATGTGGTTTATAATGCAATTCCTGATGATTTAAGGCCAACTAGGAAGTCAGCTTTGCTTAAGTTCCCGGATGGTTTTGATCCAGAAATGGCTTATCAATTAAGAGAGAGAGATCCAGCTACCTTAGAAGAAATGTAGAAAATCACCGTTAGTGTTGAGGCGAATTTGAATGATAAGAGAGCTAGATTGAAAACCGAGAAGAGAGTTTCAATAAAGGAAGAAGCTTCTAGCTCAGATCAGGTGCTCTGCAAGGTAGAAAAGATGATTGAAAGGTTAACACTTGATAAGCCTGAACCGCAGATCCAGAATCCTAATTTCCGTGGACAACAGTAGCCTCAATTCAAGATCAAGCAGCGTGAGCAGCGAGCACAAGAACCGGCATCACAACAGCAGCAAGTAAAGACACCTCTTCAGGAGAATTTTGTTGGTCCTGAATTTGATGATGAAGACCATGTAATAGGGGAAGAAAATCACTTTTTTACTCTTGATGATATGCCCACCTTTATCACTGAAGATGATGAGTATGCAGAAAGTTCAGTTGTACAGCAGGATAGAGATTTTATCTTGGCGAATGAAATAGATCTTGAAGAGGAGACGGATGAGTATTAGAGAGGGTATATGCATGCATTGTCCACTCAGCAGCGTCAGTATTCATTAAGAAACAGAAATGTCCCCATCAATCCAATCCAGAAGAGAAAGGAAGGTCCAGCATCTAAGAATGAGCCACCTGTTGCACCAAATAAAGGAAAAGAAGTTGCTGATCCTATGCCTAAAAAATCTCCACCAGCAAATGAAAGAGTCAATCAGCCAATTGTATCAAAAGATAAGGCTAAGAAGAAAGAGGTTCCAGCCAAAGAGGTAGAGAAGACTTCTACTTTTAGTTTAGAAAATGAAATTTCTAAATTGAAGGTATCCATTCCCTTGACTGAACTGATGAGGAACAACAGTTATAGAGGTCAGGTTTCCAAAATTTTGAACTTTGATCCAATGTCTGATATGGTGAGTGTGGAAGATGATCAACCTGAACTGATTTTTGGACCAGCATTGAATGGTGAGTCTTCGGATAGTGATGTGCCTCCTTTTTATATCAGTTTGAGAGTGCATGAGTTTGTGTTGCATAATGCTATGTTTGATTCCGGCGCCTCCCACAATCTTATTCCGAAGGCTATTATGGAGAAGTTGGGTTTGGACATCACCAAGAAATACCATGATCTTTATTCATTTGATTCCAGCATGGTGAGATGTATTGGGCTTATTAAAGACTTGGTGGTCAGTTTGGATCAGATTCCGACAAAAAATGTTTTGATGGATGTGGTGGTGGCGGATATACCTCCTAGATTTGGAATGCTTCTTTCCAGATCTTGGGGAGCAAAGATTAAGGGAAATATGCAGCTTGATTTCTCCTATGCAACAATTCCTGTGTTTGGTCAAATGAGAAAACTTTATCGGGAGCAGAAAATGAAATACATGATTACAAGCAAGGAGAAACCAATTAATCATCCGATTAATTATGTACATACAGATTTAGAGTCTTTTGTTTTGTATTCAGATAGTTTCAATGAGATTGATAGTCAGTTAGTTGCAGCAGATGATATTCCGGAAATAGCAGAGAATTACAGAGAAGTTTTGAAGAAAGAAAGTCAAGAACAGGGCAATGCCATTCAGCGATTAGAAAAGGATAATGGACAACAAGCAGAAAAAATACATCAAATAGAGTTTCAGCACTTAGAAGAAGAAGAAGAAGGCCTGTGGACCATGGATTTTGATGGAGTAGTGAGAAATGATGGTGTTGGAATTGGAATTTGGGTACATAGTCCTTTTTCTGCTCCGGGCAAGGTGCCTAGTAATGTGCTGGTATGTTCTTATAAACTTGCTTTTGATTGCTCAAACAATGAGGCTAAGTACGAAGCTTTGATTGCTGGCCTAAAGATCCTAAGAAAGCTGAATGCTAAGAGGATTGCTGTATATAGTGAATCCGAATTGGTGATTAATCAAGTTAAAGGCGAATATCAAGAAAAGCATCCTCGGATGCGGGCATACCGGAATGTTGTTCTAGACATCTTGAAGCTGTTTTCAGATTACACTTTGACGTGTGTGCCTCGTATTCAAAATAGTATTGCGGATGCACTTGCTAAGGCAGCAAGTAATTTGAAGATTCCTATGAATTCAAGTAATAAATTTGAAATCCATGTGAAACATCGTCCGACTGTCCCGGACAATCAGAGATATTGGCAAGTTTTTCAAGATGATGAGGAGATTGATGATTTTCTGCAAAGTAAAGGTAAGTTCAAAGATACCTCAATTGATGTAGAATATGATGACAGAAAAGATGATGTGCAGATCAATCAAATGGAAGTGTTGCAGCTCAAGGATAATGTGATTCCTAAAGGCTTGATACCTTTATAAGAACTCTTTGATCATGATGACGTAGCCCACAAACCAACATTTCAGCCAACAGAGAAGGGAGTCGAAGAGGTGAATATTGGAACAGCCGAACATCCAAAGATGGTAAAACTGTCCAAAACATTGCCACCAAAGGTAAAAGCAAAATATATCAGTTTGTTGTCATCTTTTACCGATGTGTTTGCTTGGGACTATTCTGATTTGAAAACATATGATACCAATATAATTCAGCACACAATTCCTATTAAGCCTAATCAGAAACCTTTCAGACAGAAGTTAAGAAGACTTAATCCAAAATTGCTGCCATCAATTGAGAAGGAGGTAAACATGTTGTGCAAATCAAGAATCAATGTTCCCATCCAATTTTCTGATTGGATATCTAATTTGGTGCCCGTGCGAAAAAAGACAGGTGAGATTCGTTTGTGCATTGATTTTCGGAATCTCAACAAAGTTTCATTGAAGGATAATTATCCGCTTCCAAAAATGGATTACATACTTCAGTGAGTAGTTGGAGCATCTCACATGTCACTACTTGATGGTTATTCCAGATATAACCAAATTTTAGTCCATGAAGATGACCGAGACAAAACAACGTTCACCACTCCATGGGGGACTTTTCATTACGCTAAAATGCCTTTCGGTTTGAAGAACGCGGGTGCCACTTTTTAGAGGGCAATGGACTTGGCTTTCGCCAATGAAAAGGATGTCTTCTTGGTTGTGTACCTTAATGATTTGATGGTGTTTTCTAATTCAAATGAAGAACAATTGTATCATTTAAAAAATGTCTTTCAAAAGTGCAAAAAATATGGTGTGTCACTGAATCGAAAGAAGAGCTTGTTGGCCATGGATGAAGGCAAACTACTTGGGCACATTATCTCAAAGGATGACATTCGTATTGATCTAGAATTTATGGAAGCGATTCAGCAAATTGACTTGCCCCGGAATAAGAAGGAGATTCAATCGTTTAACGGTAAGATGAATTTTCTGCGCCGCTTTGTTCCTAATCTTGTTGAACATCTAAGAGAGATTACAAACATGCTTAAGAAGGAAAAACAAGTTACGTGGACAAAAGAGGCTGTAAAATATTTCAATTTAGTAAAATTGGCTCTTTCTTCAGCCCCGGTTCTAATCAGTCCAGATTATACTCAGGATTTTATATTTTTTTCATTTGCTTCAGAGCATACTATGGCAGCTGTATTAATGCAGAAAAAAGATGAGCATGAAAGACCCATTGCTTTCTTCAGCCGTACTATAAGAGATGCTGCTTTGAAGTACAACATTTTTGAGAAGCAAGCCCTTGCACTTGTAAAAGCATTGAAAGATTTCCGCGTGTATATTCTGCATTCCCATATTTTAGCTTATGTTCCTAACGCAGCTGTCAAAGATATTTTGGTCCAAACAGATCCTGAAGAAAGACGTGGCAAGTGGATTGCAGCTTTGCTGGAGTATGATGTGGAGATAAGGCCCACAAAGCTTGTTAAAGGACAGGGATTGGCAAAGCTAATGGTTGAATCAAATCTGCACCTCTTAGACATAAATCTGATTGCTGCTATGTCCAATGAAAATGAGCAAGGTCTGACAATTCAGGTAGCTTAAATCTTTGTTCTTTCTCCATGGTATTCAGATATCATATATGTGCTTCAGAATTTGTCCGCGCCACCTGGTATGGCTAGAAACAAAGCTAGAACTCTTAAGTTAAAGGCTGCTAAGTTTTGTATTTTGAATTTTGCACTTTATTGGAAAGATCCCGGTGGCATTTTGTTAAATTGTTTGGTGGAAGAAGAAGCGAAGCAGGTCATGGAGGATTTCCATAAAGGAGATTGTGGTGGTAACCTTTTTTCGAAAACAACGACAAATAAAATTCTGAGAGCTGGATACTATTGGCCGACATTGTTTGCTGATGTGTTCAAGACTGTCAAGAGCTATCATAACTGTCAGATTTTTGAAGGAAAGCATAAATTACAGCCTTTGCCACTTAAGCCCATTGAGGTGAGTGCCCCTTTTCAGTTGTGGGGGTTGGATTTGATTGGTGAAATTCATCCTTTTTCTTCAGGTCAGCATAGATGGATCCTCATGGCGACAGATTATTTCACGAAGTGGATCGAAGCAATTCCCACTAGGCAAGCTACGGATGCGGTAATAATTTCATTCCTTGAGAATAATATTTTGTCTCGTTTTGGTTGCTCGAATAAGCTAATCACTGATAACACAACAACTTTCAAGTCAAAAAGGATGGTTGAGTTTTGTAGTAAATATCACATTACTTTGGGGCACTCAACCGCCTATCATCCACAAGGCAATGGATTGGCGGAGTCTTCCAACAAATCTTTGGTTAATATCATTAAGAAGATGCTGGAAATCAACAAGAAGAGTTGGCATAAGAAGTTGGTCCATGCACTTTGGGTAGATCGAGTGAGTCAGAAAAAATCCATTGGTATGTCCCCCTTTGAGCTAGTTTATGGCATTGATACAGTGTTCCCTACCTCTCTTGTAGCTCCGGTAGTCAAACTTCTTCAGGAGGCTAGTAGTGGAGATGATCCAATGCAGAGAAGACTAAATCAAATGATCCATTTGCAGCAGACATGGGAAGATGTTTTTCAAAACACATTCAAGTTGCAGGAGAGAATTAAAAATATTTATGATAGAAAAGCAAAGGCAGACACATTTCAGTTGGATGATGTGGTGTTAAAGTGGGATGCAAGGAATGAGGAAAAGGGCAAGCACGGTAAGTTTGAAAATCTCTGGAAAGGTCCTTTTAAGATTGCAGCATATCGGGGTCAGAATGCTTTTCTTCTGAAGGAAATGAATGGGGAAGATTGTTCAGGAGGGCCGGTCAATGGTCGGCTACTCAAGCGGTACCTTTTCTGAGTTATTTCTGCTGTTTACATTGTCAATGTAAATACCATTTTATTTCAGTTTCATTGCAAGTGTGTGCTGTGATCTTTTCTTCAGTCTGGGGCCCGAAGTGAAGCCTATAATTATGAAGAAATATTTCAGTTTTGAGTTCAGTTTGTCGAGTCAGTTTTTCAGTCATTTCAGTTTCATCATCGAGTCGTTTTGAGTCAAGTTTCAGTCAAATAAATTGAGTTAGAGTCTTGTGTTGTTTGTCGAAATAATGATTCCATAGCCCAATGGATGAAGGCACTGTCTAGCTCTTCTAGAGATCTGTCGTTCTTAGCACCTCCAAGGAGCTACCATCTCAATTGGAGCCAATGTTAGAGTCGATCTGGTCATCCCTCCATTTGAGATCATTTCTCTTTTTACATTTCATTTTTAGGTGTCTCGCTCAATTCACTCAATTGCATTCCGTTAGGAGCATGCCATAAATCTGACGGAAGGGCTTTGTCATTCATCCCACTCATGTCTTGTACCCGCTGGCTTAGGTATTTTCATCAATGTTTATTAAAGTCCATGATAGTCAATGTTTGATCTTTTAATGGGCAAAGAGTCATGTCAATTATAGGTCTAGGGTTTCACAAATTGAGTCGTTAAAGTGTCCAAATGCCAGTAAGCTAGAGGGAGGTTCTACACATGTTTTTACTTCACAAATTTCATCGTCATATTGATGAATTATGACTGTTCTTCAAAACTCTGTTTTGAAGAAAAGTCAACATTTTGTCTTTTGTAATAATTTTCAAAGTTTTTCAGTTGATTTCTTTAGGCGCAACCCTGGTCTCCTTTGCCAAATTTCATGTCAGCTATCCTTGCAAAATTGCCAAGAATTTCATTATTTCAGTCAAAAAATAAAAAAGGAAATGTAAAACAGAGTTATATTAAAATGGAAAAAGTGCCAATGCCAAAACGTTACAAAGATGGGTCTTGGAGTGTCAAAAATCAAATCCATGTCTTTATAAGGATATTTTCATGAAGATCAATGCCATTTGCATGCCAAGACCAAAGAGAAGCCACTCAAAGCAAATTGGTTGATTTAGTGCACGATTTGGGTGAATTTGGAGGAAACTTGGTCGGCGCGGTGCACAGAGCAGGTGGTGCGGCGCACTGGGGAGGCGTGGCGCACTGGGAGAAATTGTCCAGTGTAATTCTTAACGGGCACAGCGCGTTGGGTATGTGGCGCAACGCATACACTTGAAAGCTCGAAAACATTTGAAATTTCTCTAAATTGCCATTTATTTGCATGGATTTGCTAGGTAGGGTCGACATCTTAATGTTTCATCCATTTTTGTGCTGAGTGATGGTGGTTTATGGATGCTAATAATTGAAACAAAAATCCAAACCCTACTTCAACGTGCCTCAAAAGAAATTGCTGTGGGTTTCAAAATCAGTGTTTTGCTACCAAAGTTGTCACTCCTCCTTCCCATTCCTCCCTTGTATTTATCATTCCCTAATTTCCTACCCCCCCTAAGTTCATTAATTCCTTCTCTTAAATGCTTTGTCCCAAATTCTCCAATCTCACAGCTTAAACCTTACACAACAATTATTAACCCTATACATCAAATCCCTCAAAACCCTCCTACATTTCCCTAATCCCTATAGTTCCAATAGTCCCTAATCCCTTACTACTTTCCCTATTCCTAATAGTCCCTTCATTTGTTTCCCCTTGGTGGTAGAATTTGAACACATCACTGAAAGAGCAGTTCAACACATTTTTCTTACACCAGCATCTTATTCTCTAAGGCAGTTGAAAAACAGCAGTCACGGCATCTAAGCATTCATCGGACTATGAAGTGGAAACCCAAAGTGACTCACCATTGGAAGAACAAGCACCCAGGAGGCTTCATAAAAGTGGCAGACATGTTAGAGAAGAACCGACCACCCTTACAGAATTTCAGGCCTGCCCTCTTGCTATGTTGTGTTTCCAACATTAGTCATGCTTTGAGTTTTTCAAAAGGTGGCTAGTGTTCAATTTCATCATGAGCTGGCTCGTCTATTCGTGCTACACTTACATGGAGATCAAGCTATCTTAGTCGGTGTCACCTTCACACTTACACCAGAATCTATCTCATTAGCAACTGACATACCGAACATTGGAGAACCATGGAACAAGAAGTAGAAGATTGACTAGCCGCATTATGAGCCATACATTAAAACGGGTTTCCTGAGGCAGCTCAACAGAGTGTTTCCATTCTGATATCTGAAAGATGAATATGCTCCACTAATGAAATTGATCATGAAATATTTCAGCTGTGAGGGACGTTTCTCTCGTCTATATGCTTATCACATCAGGTTTCTCATGCATTTCACCAGGGTACGGATGATGAACATTCCGTATTTCATTTTTCGGAACATAGAGAGGATGACCACCCTTGTGCAGCATAAAACCCCTCAGCAGCAACTTAACAGTGTTTATCATTTTTCTCTTATTAAAATTTTGGTGGTTCATCAGCTTGGATTACAGGGCATCACTTGGGATGATTTCATCTCTCATGACTTGTTCAGAGCTTCACAGGGATTATCAGAGGTTAAGCATGAAGGTGGACCTTCTCATTAGTATGAGCGCCACGAGACTACTAGTGTGCCAGTATTCATCACATATCAGAGAGGCACTAGACATTTGTTTGTAGCAGCAAAGTGAGTGTTATCTCCACCCGGGGTGGAAGGGGCCTCGTTTCTGACATCATCACCACAGGTACAAGACAAAGGCAAGATGCCAATGCAGGATGAGGGGCCATCAGGTGAATGAGAGACCGAATTCATTCTCCTTCATGATGATGATATAGATACGGGTCCGCAAAGTGCGCAGCTTAGAGAGATCATCAAGGGGCAGCAAACAAAGATCCAAGCCTTATCCCTTGACTTGGAGAGAGCTAAGTGGACTATGAAGTATTTGGAGCAGAGGAACAAACAGCTTGAAGATCAGCAAGCAATCATGGAGTTACAAAACATCCGCGAGAATCGCCAAGCTGCACAAAGGAGAAGAATTGAGCTCACGTCATTGGAGCAAGAGATTAATGAGGATCGGGAGTCTAATCTCAAGAGAGTCAACATCCACTTGGAGAGACTACTGAACAAGGCCGATAAGGACCATGCATTTCTGAGACACATGGCTTTCCACTACATGGCACAGAACAAGGTCTGCAAGGCACGAATAAGGAATTTAAAGGCAAAATTGAGGAAGGCAATAAGGAAGCAAAAGAGGCAAAGGGAGCTTGATCGTCTTCAGATATTGGCCGAAGCCTCTTTAGCTCAGCATGGCACTTAATGAAGAAGCTCTAGCCCAAATTTCAAGAAATTTGGGGCATTTTTGGCATTTTGACAAATTTTGGCACAAAAAACAAGGTTTTTCTCCCTGTGCGTCGCGCCACGTGGCGCGCGCTTTTTCTAGGGAGCTCCAAATTGCAAAAAGTTTACATTTTTGGATTTGGCATGAAAAATCATGATTTCTAGTGCATGACCAAGAATTTTGGGCAAGTTTTGAGTTCTCAGGAGGTCAAAAAAACTCAAAAAATGACCTCTCTGCCCCTATTTTGACACACAGGAAGCAGTCCTGGGATTGCAGTTTTGGAGGGGGAAATGACATCCAATTTGAAAAATTCCACTTGGGTTGGAAAGTAGATAGTCATTGCTTTCCAATGAGCTATCTTGGGCTCAATTTCAACTTCAGTAAGTGCCTCAAACTCAGCCTCAAAGTGGCGCGATGCATAGAAGATTTGGCGCGACGCACAAAGGATTTTTGCTCAATTTTTCACCTTCCAGCTTAGAAATTCGGCCAGTTTGACTAGTTTTGCTTTGTGATGTAAGTTTTGATCTATCTTGATGCAATTGGATAAACATGATGTAATTTTGGCACTTATTTACTTGTTCTAGAGGATTCATTCACTAAAAAGTGAAAATTTAATGAATGAATCAGTTTCCTACCTTATAGAGGCAAGTTGTTTTGATTGCCTAGATTTTAGTGCTTTGTTTAGAATTGGTTGAAACAACTCCTAGAATGATGAGCTCGACCCCTAGAGGCAAGGGAATGGGTTGGGCTAGTCTATATCATGTAATTCCTAAGTCATTTTCAGGGTTGGACACTTGGGATTGCTTTGGCATATCATTGTACATTCTATCTCTGCATTTTTGGCTAAGGAAAGACCAGGGTTTTACAACACTGTTTGGGATCCATGTGGCTTTATGTTTTGATGGTGTTATTATCTAAGTAATTGTAATTTCATTAGTGTTATGTGTATCATTTTCCTGTCTCTTCTTCTAAATTTGAACAAATGAGTGATTAAGGTAGAATCCATTAACAACTATGCTCTGCCTTTGAATTTGTTTAAATTTCCATGTTTTCATCTATGTAAGGAGAATTCTTGAGACTCTCTTGCTCTCCTTAGCTCCTCATCAGTCTGATCTATCCATTTCACTCAATTTAAAGCATCAAAATGATTTCCTTCCTTGCCCCAATCAGAACTCTGCAGAAATCGTGCCTCATCCCCGAGCCCAATTTTCCTTTCCCAGTTTCCAACACAAAACCCCCAAAAAATCAAAACAAACCCTTGTACTTTATACCTAGCCTAAAATTAGCTTTTATTTAAGTCATCTCAAGCCCCATCGCTTGTCTTTTGCCGAGATCAACCCAGAGAGAGCCCTCTCCTGTCCTCGTAGGGCTAGCTACGAGGCTTAGCGTGGTTTGATGTGGACCTAGAAACTTTTCTTTTTAGTCTGAGGAAAATCTAGGCTCTAAAAAATATCACCTTCAAGTTTGTATGAACCCTGGGTTGATAAAGTAAAGCTAGTAGCCCTAGGAGTTGCAACATTCTTGTTGCAATACTAGTGCTCATCAGGAACTCAAAAAGGTGAAGCCACCAACCTTTAATAGTGAGCATAAGAAGGGAGAATAGGTTGAATCTTGGTTGTTGGAAATGACAGAGTACCTTAAGATACATTAGTATTCCTCTAATTTAGAGGCACAAATTTCCATCTATCACTTGAAATGAAAAGTAAATCCATGGTGGAATCAACCCAAGGAAGTAAAAAACTTGATTAAAAGAGGATTTCATGGAAGAAATTATAGAATTATTTACAAAGGAAGTACCTATCTAAACATTATTATGAAAATAAAATGAAGGAGTTCTTTGAAATCAATTTGGGTAACATGACAATGGAAGAATATGGATGGAAATTCACTAAATTACTAAGGTATGTAGACTTTATTAGAGATGAAAATTTGAAGATACTATATAAATGTGAGTGAATTACCACCATAATATGGTGACATGATTAAATTTGATGAACCAAATATTTTGGATGAAGCTACAAGGAAGGTAGAGTACCTCTATGAGTAGGGAAAAAATAAGCCATCCTTCCAAAGGGCTTGGGATGACAAGAAAAAAACAAGGTGGAGAAAAGAAAGCATGGGTTCAAACCTTCAGTCTTCAATAGAAATTCTCAGGAAAATCAACAAACTCAGCTAGCCCATAGTGAACCAAAGGGGGTTGATTTCTTGAATGGAAGACCAAAATTTCACCCCATTAGTTGTTAGATCTTTGGACAAGAGAATTAGTACAAGGACTTCCCACACAAAGAAGGAAAATAAATATTATGCATCATATCCAAAGAGTTGATGCAATAGACAATGTGGGAAAAAGCATGCCCAAAATATATGCAGTATTAGACAACATACAACCCAAACAATAGGCACACATGGTTGAAGTGGAAGGTAAGTTACATAATTCGTCCATTGCTATTTTAACTGATTTTACAAATAGCCATAGTTATCTTGATCATAATTTGGTTGAAAATTTTAATTTAAAGAAAGGCAGGCACAGTAGGACATGATTAGTTGAGTTAGCTATTGGAGCTCAAAGAAGGATAGTTGAATTAGTGAAGGAAGGTTCCATCAATATGAATGGGCTAGATACAAATGTAGATTTAAACATAATATCACTAGGATCATATGATTGCATAATTGGAATGGATTGGATAGAAAACCATCTTGCATTACTAGATAGTTACAACAAAACATTTACTTACCTAGATGAAGAAGGGAAAAAAAGTAAAGTGTAGAGAATACTAAGGAAAAATTTTGTTAGGGAAATATCAACTATGCAACTGAAGAAAAGTTTCAAAAAAGGCTGCCAAATTTATGTAGCCCATCTGGAGGAGATGGTTTCGGATCAAACACTAAGTCTAGGGACCACCCAATACTTAAGAAATTTTAAGACACATTTGCTAAAATTCCAGAGTTACCACCTATAAGAGACATTGAATTATCTGTAAATTAGTACTTGGAGCTGCATCGCTGTCCAAAACCCCATATAGGATGAGCAAACTAAAACTGAAAGAATTATAAATGCACCTAGAAGAGATATTAAGGAAAGGGAACATATGCCTAGGTGTATCACTATGAGGTTCCCTAGCCGTATTTGTTAAAAATAAGGATGGTACATTGAGTTTGTGCATTGAATTTTGTGACCTAAACAAGGTCAAAGTGAAGAATAAGCATCTATTCTATAGAATAGATGAGTTTCTTAACTAACTCAGGGGAGGTAACATATTTTCTAAAATTGATCCAAGGTTAGGGTATCATCAAGTAAGGATTAAGGAAGAGGACATTAGTAAGACATCATTTCAAACTCGATATGGACATTATGAGTTCATAGTGCTACCATTCATGTTATCTAATGCACTAGATGTTTTTACGTCTCTCATGATTGGTGTCTGCCATAATTGTTTAGATAAGTTTGTTACTGTGTTTTTGGATGAAATCCTCATATATTCCAAATATGAGGAAGAGGATGAACACCATATAAGGATGGTTGTATGAGTACATAGAGAACATTCGTTATATGCTAAACTAACTAAGTCTCAACTTATCAGAGAAATATTCATTTTTTGGGTCATATTATTTTAGAAGAAGGGATAGAAGTAGAACCAAAATATTAAAGGAATTAAAGAGTGGCCAACACCAAAAAATGTGATATAGGTAAGGCCTTGTAGGTTTTAACCCTATACAAAAATAACCTGCAAATAAATTCTTCAAACAAAAAAATAAACAATGGCGAGAACATAAAACAAATATACACAAATATTTTCCCATGGATCCTAAAATTGGGACTATTAGATTGATTTTTCATTATATTCCTTTCAATTTTACAATGCATATATATACAAGTTGAAGCATTCATAAACCCTAATCCATTAACCCTAGATTAGAACATAACCATAGTTCCCTTGACCGGATCTACAAAATACCATGGGAAGAAAAACATCATGCCCAAAACCATGTGCAAAGGCCATGCAAGAAACCATGGGTAGGTCTTCCCGTCATCTTTGGGTCTACTCCCCATCCTTGGGTCTGAATAAAAAAAAATATCTGGGGCGTCTTGGACCCCATGCAGGGGGGTTACCTCTCCCTTGCAAATCCCTCGATAGGGGGGAATAATTCCCCCCTAAAAACCGACCAACATGGGGGCCTACCACTCCCCTAGAAAACCCTCGACAAGGGGGCTACCACCCCCCTATAAACCCCCCTACAGGGGGCCTGCTTCCCCCCCCTTGACCCCTCCGCTTCACCTGGAACAACATATAGCACATGGTGCTAGTTGTGGAAATATAACACATACCCAATAGGCCTTTCGTGGGTTTAGAAGGTTATTATAGAATATTTATTGGAGGGATATAAAATATATCCCATCCTATTAATTCCTTGCAAAGGAAAGGTGAAAAAATTGATGGGTCTCATAAATATTAATAGCCCTTTTAGGATTTAAATAAGTTTTTAACAAGTGCACCTATATTGAATATAGTTGAACCATATGCATACTTTATTGTGTGCAAAGATCCATGTAAAGAAGGACATGGAGGAGTTCTCATGCAAAATAAGCTTGTGAAATGTGATGAATCCATGAAGCACAAGGAGCATGAAAAGGATTATGCCACTCACAATTTGGAGTTGACAACCATTATACATGCCTTCAAGATTTGGAGGAATTACCTCATGGGAAATAGATTTGAGTTAAGAACAAATCATAGTGGGCTAAAGCACTTGTTTGGACAACCACATTTAAATGCTAGACAAGTCAGATGGACGGAATTTTTGGTTGATTATAACTTTAAATTAAGCACATAAAAGGGAAGGAAAATAAAGTGGTTGATGCACTCAACGGGAGGGAACATGATATGTATGCTACAACCATAAGAACATGTACATTTGATTTAAAAATAATAAATTTTGAGGCGGGGAATTCAAATCAAAAATACATGGAAATAAAAGGTAGCCTAAAATAAGTTGAAGTGACACCCAATTATATGGATTATGAAATGGATAAGATGCAGTTCTTTTATATAAAGGCAAGATCTATGTGCTGAATTCCTAGGGGCTGAAAAATTTAGTGTTGAGTGAGATGCATAGAGTCCCTTATGCTGGGAACCTAGGGTATCAAAGGATAATCTTAATCATTAGAAAAAAATACTTTTGAATAGGCATGAAGAAAGAAGTGGAATATTATATAACTAAGTGCTTGAAATCTGAAAACATTAAAATTGAGCATAAGCACCCAATGGGGTTGCTACAACCAATATGAATTCCTGAGTGGAGATGGGATGTTTTTTCCATGGCTTTCCTTACAAATATTCCTAGAAAAATTAATTAAAATGATTCATCATGGTGGTGGTGGATAAACTCATCAAGGCTTCCAACCTCATTCCAATGAAGTCAAAACACAAGGTAGCTAACGCTGCTGAGATTTACATGAGAGAGATTGTTAGGTTGTATGGTGTGCCCAGGGTAATTATTTCAGACAAATATCCCAAGTTTATGTCCAATTTTTGGATGGGATTATTTAAGGTATTTTAGAATGATTGAAATTTTAGTACAACCCACCATCCAAAATCAGATGGTAAAACAAAAATATTTAATTACATTAATGAAGACATGTTGAGGATGTATGTGATGGAAAAACTATTGAAATGGGAAGAATATTTGAACTTGGTGGAATTTTCTTATAATAATGGGTACCAAGCATATTTGAAGATGATCCCATTTAAAGCCTTGTATGGCATGAAATGTGACACACTAGCGAGTTGGGATAATCCTGTTGATAGGGCCATTATTAGTCCAAATTTGTAATATGAAATGGAAGAGAAATTAGAAAACATTAAGCATAATTTAAAGGCCATCTAGGATATATAGAAAATTTATGCAAATAAGAACAAGTTAAATAGGAAATTCAAAATTTTTGACCATGTCTTCTAGAGGGTGAAGGAAAGGAAAATTTCCATGAAATTGGGTAGATGTGCAAAGTTGACAAAAATGTATTGTGGGTTGTTTGAGATCATGGAAAGGATCAGTTTGGTTGCATTACCATCATCCATGCACATTCATAATGATTTCCATGTTTCATTTCTTAACCATGTGATTTATTGGGAAATGATTCAAGTGGAGATCGAGGGAGACTTTTAGATCCAGCTAGTGCATATTTTTTATGAGAAATTTTAGGTGCTATAGAATCAAGTCACTACCTTGGTAAATGTGTAATGGATCCATTTTGATCTTGAATATGATACATGGGAGCATGAGGATATGATGAGGGAGGAGCACCCTAATATTATTGAACAATTTATTGCATATATGTGCATGTCTATAATGCACCAAGGACAGTTCCTAAAAAAGGGGGAGGGGAATGCAACACCCCTGCTCAAACCCTAGAATGTAAATAACATGTATATGTGAGACTAGGCTCATGAGTTGAAATGTACCAAATAGGATGGTGAGATGAGAACATATTTTGAGAGATTCTATGCCCATGTGAATGTGTTTATATGTGTTATGGGGGTCGTTGTGCCTATGTGCATCAATTGTTTGTGTTTTGGGGCCATTGTGCCTACGTTCTCATGTTTTATATTTTAAGGATAAAAGGCCTAGAAATGTAATTATAACAACACATGTATATTAATAAAATATAATAGATGCATACCAAAAAAGTTAAATTTGTATGGTGGGTGTTATAACACTTATAAACAGTTATGGAATACTCAGAACTATTTCAAGGTAATAACAAACCTACTTTAGTTCCAAGTTGACCCTTAAACTAGAAGGGGCTCCATCAAATGTTATGAGGCTTAATTATTTTTCATTGTCATTGGACAAAAGCCCTACTGTTTGAGCACAATTATCAAATTTAAGTGATGGAAACGTGATGTTCTGGTCCAAGAATAAGGATGGCAGAGAGCTAGGATGAAACAATAAAAATATTAGATAGTCAGAGGAAATTCCATTAGACATAGAGTCCTGAAAGATAGAGCACAACATTGATAGGAAAAAGGTGGAGGAACATATGAATAGAAGTAACAAACTCATACATTCACTGAATATCTTTGTGTTGGCTTGTTGGGGTAGGGCCGAGGTTTGGAGTTAATTAGCCAAACAAATCCCTATACTACTGGCCCTTTCGGCAACATTCCATAGAACACGGACTGAGGTCTCACCCGAAGTAGTATGGGGGGGTGCTGGAACTAGTTTCCTCACCCTTGAGATGTCTGAGGGTTTGATTCAGTCCAACTGTTAGTCCCTTCTCCCAAGTTACATCGCGCCCTTCCCTGCCCTAATATACTTGCCTTCACACAACCCTTCCAGGGGCTAAGGGGCTTCCATGCTGCTGGAGCAACGCTCTGAACTATTCCCGTAAGTTGCACCTGAGATCTTACTTATCTTCCTATACGAGTTAGTTTTCTTCACATAAATGGATGCCTTACGTTATATTTATTTACACAGCACATTCATATGAGTTCACGCAACAAATAAGCAGTACACTTGCAATTTATACCCAATAACACATTAAACATGAAATGATACACAAAAATATGATAAAACTTCTATTGATTTATTCTTCCAATGGTTTTAGACTCGACTTGCCCTACGAACTCAGTTGCAGGGGTCCATGCACTTAGCTGCAGACTACTAGGCCTCTACGCAGTTAGCTGCAGAGCCTTCTCCTACTCTACAACCCAAAAACACTCTTTACACTTCGACTTAATCTCTTAGACTCATCATGCTTCTTTTCTATTCCTTAACTATATCCAATCTTCTACACTTAGAGCCTCACTATATTTATACAATCCCATGATCCGTGGACCATGGGTAGGTCTCTCAAGCCGACATTACATTACAAAAACAAGGGTAGACAACTCTGTGACTCTATTCTAACTTCGTGCTCCATGCCCACAATTCATGGAGCTTTTACAAAGGACTTGGTCAAAACTTGGGTTTTAAGTCCCAAAACGTGCCTTAGGGGGATTCCATGCCCAACAGGCCCCCAACACAAAAATTGTGAATCACCCTTGAATCACTCTGTCAATGAGAAGATCTTCTTGCGGAGTCCCTCCAATTCTGTCTGAACCACTGCAAAGTTGGCAGTACACTGAGTAGCTTCCTGCTGGATTTTTTGTACGTGTTGTTCCAAGACCGCTGTGTCTGAATTGATTCCATGGACCTGTTCCTGCGTCCCCTGCATTTGTGCGAGGTTACCTTCAATTGCTGCTGTGATGATGAAGGCCTCATCGATCCAAGGCTAAATGCACACCTTTAGGACTGCTTCTTTGTGCCATATCGCATCCACATGTTCTTTCAGTGCTTTGGCCTATTGCATCCATGCAAGCCTTTGATTGAGGGCCACCATTTATGAAGTTCCTTTGACGCTTTCATACTGCTGCCGGAGTTCACGTGCCTCTGTCTCTAAGCGCTGGATGTTGGGGTCCTCATGTAGATTATTGGGAACCTCAAATGACTCCTCCAACATTCTGGTGTAGTCCCTTATTGCACTACCAATCTCTTCCAACCCTGATGAAATAGTGCTAGCATTCTATTCTCTTATTTCTGGAGGGGTGGATGGCTGTGCCTTCAACTTCAGTTCTATGATATGAAGGTTCAGCTCTAGCTAAACCTTAGTCATTTCTTCTCACACCTCACACGCCCCTACTGCTAGCCTGTGGATGCGTGCCTATGCTGGTATGTCTGCTGGGATGGCCAACTCAGGAATGCTTTGATAGGCTTCTTCTAGTACCTATACCAACTATCGATTCTATGACACCACTTTGTCAAGCTGCAAGATCAACTATTGTATGTTGATCTTTTTCTTGCTTAGTACTTGTAGCGTGTGGCTCTCCCTAGCCCTCAGTTTTGCAGTAATCCCATTTTGTAGAACATATAATGTCTCCCGCAGGAGTGAAGCCATGTTGATCTCGATACCCTTTAGTGTGCTAATCGTAGGCCTATTAGCCTCATTTGTTGTCACCAGTGCCCCTTCCAACAACACTATCATATTTGTCTACCAAGCACGCAGCATCTGCTCTGCTACAGTTGTCCCTACTACGAGGCTAGTTTAAAGGGTACCAGCCTGAGGAGTGTGCACCTACAACTCCTGCAGCTATACTCTGAGGGCCCCCAACACAATCTGGTTTTCTTGTGCAAAATTCTGGAGGGCCTCAGAGGTGACATCGTGCACTGTCTCACCGATGTCATGTAGATCACTTTCAGTAAGGGTGATCAGGTCAATAGACAACTTTGATGCCTTGACCTTCTTGCGCAGCCCTGTCCGCTTACTCAGGTGCTGGCGCTTCATCTATGTTGATGTGGTTTGTAGGTCCACTCCTCCCTCCAGTTCCTCTACTTCTTGTCCATGAAAAGGAGACTTTTGGCCCTCACGTGCCTTCTTGGCTGCCTCCTATGCTACTGCTACTGCTCCGACCTTTTTTTGTTCTACTGTTGTTTGTCCAGTGTCCCACTCCTCCTGCAATTCTGTTGCGCTACCTCCTTCCTTCTCTTCTCTCCCAACTGCACCATGTGCAGTTTGGCCTCCTCTTTCTTCCTCTGTGTGGCAGACTTCTCCATTGTCGCGATGTCTAGAGCACGCCACTCTAGCGGCCATATCTCCAGTACATCAAAGATTACATTGTCAATGGCTACAAAGTGTATCTCTCTCCATTGCTTGGTTAGGTCCTTGCACGCTCTGATGTATATGCTATGGAGGTCCGCTTTAAACTCTACAAAACTTTACAGGTTGTTGTAGACAGTGGGTGATAACCATAGCTTGCAGTTAATCCCCATTCTGAGGTTCATTTCCATGAACACCCAGAATATCTTACTGTCGCGGATCTGGTTTGCATCCTTTGTGGCCTAGAGCGAAGCGTACTTCACGGCCTCCGGTAGATCCCTATGAATTGTGGGTAGCTGACTGTCATCCAACAATTCCCCTGCCATGAGCACAATGGACAGTAGAAGCAATCCATAGTGGAACATTTTTCCTTGTTCTTGGGCCTCGCGAAAATTCTCCAAGAATTCCTTACAGAGGAACTCAGACCAGTTAAATTGGACCCCCTCTGCACATTGCTCAGCAAGTGCCACCATCGGTGTGGGTACCTCGTCCGCGAAACACTTGCGCACAACCTTACTCGCCAATATCTCAATTTCCACCTTAACTGCTATGTTGTTGATTTTGGATATGGTGTAGCCCCTTTTAGTCTTCTCCAGTTTATATTTATTTTTCAAGGCCTACACGATGGCCAAGTCACAGCTTTTCCCCTCCGAGATATCTCCGGGGTCCTCTCCTTTACATGGAAGTCGGGTAATGCAGTGAATCAAGTGGTCTGTGAGGGGTATGGGCTCCTCCGGCGACAAACACCCATCATGCACTAAGAAAAGCAGCTTCCTAATGACAAAAACTATTATTGGGCCGCAGTGGAAATGCGACACCCATAGCAGGTTTAGCAGGCTTGCCTTTTCCACTCGACGTAGCCACTTTTGCGGCTCTAATTCGATAACCCCCATCGTGGTGTTCTGCTTAGGCTTCATGAGCTACGCAATCTCTAGGTGAGGGAAATTTTTGTGGTTAGCGAGATCCCAATCTTCAAATTTCAAGCTAGGCACCCGTCTCAGGTGCGTGCCCTAAAAATGATGTTGTCTGGGAGGAGCAAGGTCTAGAGAGAGCTCTTGCTCTCGTCAAGATCCTTGGGCACTTTAGCCTTCCCCTTCCGCGGGGGGATATAGGTAGGTAGATTTGTTGGAGGGTGCGCAGGCTTAGTTTCCTCCTCCATTCCTTCGTCCTTGTCTTCGACGATGACAAGGTCCTCCAGGTCTTCCTCCTCCTCGTCGATTTCTACATTAATGACTTTCCCCTTTTCCTCCATCGTTAGCCTAGTGCACAATAGGTTTTGTGGGGACACCTATACGGGAACCATCGACTGCTTGTCTTTCTTTGGCCTTGGCATACACAGTTATTTAGGGATTTCTACCACAATCTCGGTGCCTCCAGGGGCATCCCTACAGTGAGGGCCTGCGCGGCCTCTTCGACAGTCATTTCTATGATTTCCATAACTTCCTCAGATGCTGCCATCATGTCCGACCAGAAATATATCGCTCGCGTACTCATGGGCTCAATCAACATTTTGCATAGGTCAAATAGGGCTCTACTCAGGCTATGCAGGGTATACAACAACTTAATTCACAAATGACCAAGTGTTTTTTGCTGGGCAGCCCTTTGTAATTTATAGCGCCTTTTGAACTTGAATTCGACCGTTCCCCCCAAATCCAGTTCATTAATGCTCCCTTGGTGGTAGATTTTCCCAAATCTTGCCCATAAATCATGTCTTAAATGCCTGCCGCCCACTCCATTTGGTCTTAAGTCGGGCATCACATCATGAATAGCGACTTCAACAGTCACTTTTCAACCAACCCGCGCGGTAGCGCAACCTCCCTTGCGTAGTCGTGGACCTTGTGACACTTTACTCCTGCGTGCAGATCCAACATCGCGCAGCTCCCAGGCAGAATAGTTTATAGTCCCACGCCTCTTTTCAACTACCTGGAGTGCTAAGACTATACTTCCCTTGCCTAGTCAGGTGGCCGCACTACTTGTACATGATTTCCTCCGGTCATCCATCACTCTTCCTAGAAAATACCCACCTTTTATCCTTACTGGTGGTGTTATATATCTAGGGGGGATAATATGGGGTACCAAGGGAGGTATCCAAGGTAATAATGTAATAATGGGATGGGCCATAGTAAGAAATAAGGTGGTTAACTCATATCATGTAAGGGACCACAAGTAGTTAGTAATAATGTAATGGGTCCATGGTATTAGTTGATGGTATGAGGGAACCATGGTAATGACCCATGGTATTGTATGTATGACGCCTATATAGAGGCTAGAGACTCCATGTGAAGGGAGATTGTCAAAGACTATTATATGAATAGGCATATGGCTTGTGGAGTGTTCTCCTTCCTTAAGGAGTGAATGTATGGTGTTGCCCTACCTTAAGGGTTTGATCAATAAAGAGGCATTTCATATTATTTCCGGGTTTATTTGCATTGTCTTATATTTTCATATCAGATCTATAATAAGTGAATCATTTCTATCTATGTCTATCTTATTGTTTCTAGGTATATTTGCCTTATCTTATATTTTTGGATCAGATCTATAACAAGTGGTATCAGAGCTATAACAAGTGGTATCAGAGCACTTTCTTGGGCCAAAGTGGAGAATTTTTTTTTAATTTTTTGCAGGATTTCGGGGGCGGCGTGTTTGCAGATCATATCTGTATGTTTTGTTGCAATATCTGAAAAATCTAATTGCAGATATGGATTTTATGTGAAAAAATACCCGATTTCAAAAAACAAATCGGCTGAATCAGAGTCCGGAGGAAGGAGATATCGCTGATTTAAAAATCAGTGGGGTTGCAGACAATTTTTCGGGGCAGCGAATTTGCGGCATAGATCTGGACATCTTGGTGCAAGATCTGCAAAATTTAATTGTAGATCTGGATTCTATGTAAAAAAAACTCAATTTCAAAAAAAAAAATCAGTTGAATCGGAGTCCGGATGAGGGAGATATCGCTGATTTAAAATCAGCTCTTTTTTGTAGAAATTTTGATGACGGTGCAGATCTGAAATTCTAGTGCCTGTATCAAGATTTCTATCACATGGGCAGATGCAGAATGATTGTTCCATTTCTGAAAATTGGTTATAATAGGGATTCTGAGCAATATTGACGGAATTGTGACAAATTCAAATTTTCACCATTTTTTTTTTCAAAACCCTCTTCATGGCTTCTAGCAAGATTCTATTCTTTACAGGAAAAGATAATGGTCTTACTATTGAAGAATACATACAAAAACACAAGTTATTATGGACACATCATTGGAGAAATTTTGTAGTGTGTAATTTTGAAGACGAGGTAGCCACATGGTGGGGATTACTTAACCAAAAGAAGTGTTCCAACCTGCCCGATGAAGAATTTGAAAAATTACTTTTAGACAAATGGTCTCATGCCAGAAAACAAGATAAGGAGAAACATGTAGGGCTATTTCCTACTGGTATATCCTTATTGCAGGTTCATGGATTGATTTAGAAAGAGAAGATCATTATTTCTATAAATCCTAGTTGCAACCATAATTTTATCAATGTTAATTTGGTAAAAAAATTGCAAGTTCCAGAAAAACACATTGAAAACACACAGGTGGATGATGAGGATGTTCAATTGTATAAGGATTTGAAGATTTCTATGGATAAGTATGTGTTGCATGGTGATTTTTATGCTTCAGATATGGATAACATGGATGTTGTTTTGGGATACCCTTGGATGGAATTAGTGGGTACTATCAATATTAATGTGCAGAAGAAATTCCTGAAGCTCTGGTATAAAAAGAAGAAAATTACATTACAGGATATTTCCATCAATAAACAGGTAGAGTCCACGAACGTTGAAGCAGAAGATGTCCCAGGGACTGACATATCAGATGATGAGCCTTTGCTGATCGACAATCAAACACAAACAGAGGCTGAAGCAGAAAAGGTTACATGTACATCAGATGAGGGCTCAGTGGTTGAAGTCATATTGGAAAAGAAGACACCACAACAGGCACCACAGCAGGGTGAATTAAAGAAAAAGACATTGTGGGTTAAAACTTCAACATATCATCACCCACATCACCCTGCAAGAAAACAACCAACAAGATGGCAACCAATTAGCCACAAGGACAACAACCCCCGTATGATGGATAGCGAGGAGCGAAGATCCACCTACTACATATTAGCACAGAAGAGCTGTCACGGTCAACTTCCATCTCAAGCGAGCGAGGCACCAGCGAGATCGAGGGTTCACCTTTCTCTTGGATGGCTAGATGCACGTGCATGGTACCAGTGGACTACTCTTTTGAGTAGATCTTATTATTTGTGTTCTTCCCATGTTTTGGGGACGAAACATGTTAAGGTAGGTGGAATGTTATATACCTAGGGGGGATAATATGGGGTACCAAGGGAGGTATCGAAGGTAATAATGTAATAATGGGATGGGCCATAGTAATAAATAAGGTGGTTAACCCATATCATGTAAGGGACCACAAGTAGTTAGTAATAATGTAATGGGCCCATGGTATTAGTTTGATGGTATGAGGGAACCATGGTAATGACCCATGGTACTGTATGTATGAGGCCTATATAGAGGCTAGAGACTCCATGTCAAGGAATATTGTCAAGGATTATTGTATGACCAGGCATATGGCTTGTGGAGTGTTCTCCTTCCTTAAGGAGTGAATGTATGGTGTTGCCCTAGCTTAAGGGTTTGATCAATAAAGAAACATTTCATATTATTTCTGGGTTTATTTGCATTGTCTTATATTTTCATATCAGATCTATAATAAGTGAATCATTTCTATCTATGTCTATCTTACTGTTTCTGGGTATATTTGCATTATCTTATATTTTTGGATCAGATCTATAACAAGTGGTATCAGAGCTATAACAGGTGGCGTCACACACTTTATCATATGCACCGCGCCATCCTGGTTGATCCGCTTAGTAATATGCGGTCCAAGCCAAGGCATCAGACTGATCAATTCACGGTGATAGTCCTCAAACTTGTCAGCGTGATCGGACGCACCCTGTTTTATCACCCTGGTCTTATTATCAATAAAATCTTCCTTTATCTCTTCTTCTAGCTTCTTGACTTCTGATTCTACCAGAGAGATTTTCTCCTTTAATCGCACCCTTTCTTTCCCAAGTTCTTGGAGCCTAAAATTTCCCTGTTGGATTCCTTCCTTAGGTCCCAAGAATTCTGCTTCATTGGGTTGTGCAATCCCTTCTTCCAAGGTTCCGTGAACCATCATATCTACCGGTGCTACCATGTGTGGACTAGGCATCTTATGCTCTATAGGGATTATAGTGTTTGCACCATACTCCAGACTCGGAAGTGCCTGCATCGTCAGTTTCTTGCACATGGTCCTATAAGCCCATAGAACTGCTGGTATGTGCAGGTCCTAGTTAGTCCGCTACGCATTGTGGACCTTGTTCAGTGCTTTGCATACTTCACTAAAGGCTCCTATGTGGATAAACTTCTGCACACTTGGTCTTTCCATACTTTGTGGTTCCAACCGGCGAGGTCATTTGCATCATTTCCTTGCCCGCACCTGCTTATTGAGCGTGTCTCTTAACGCGAAGACTAAGTGCATCCACACAGGTTTTGTAACATATGCCTGCATCCATCTCAATAGGCAGGTGCGCGGACCGTCTCATTCGGAAATCTTGTCTGTTAATTGCATCTGAGGCTTCCCAAACTAGATACAGACCATCCTTCTGCATTCGCGCCAATTCTCAAAGCTTCTTTGGTGCGTACCCCACCACCTCGCAGGCGTAGCACGCAGTACCCATTTCAAAGCTTTGAAACGTTGATGTTCCAACACCTCACTTTCAAATCTGTTCAGGAAGTCATCTACCTCACTTAACCCATCATACGTAGGTAGACCCCTTACCTCCATCGATACACAACACAACGATCTCGTCATCATGTTACAGTTCAGTGTGGTTACCTCATGTAATCAGTTCTCTCACCGTTCTATTTCCTCATTCGAATCTGATGTGCAGGAGCTTTCGCGTTCCCATGAGATTCATCCATCCACGGTCAGATTCACCCAGTCTTTCTCTCATGTGGTTATCTTATAGATGAAGTCCAAGTCGTCATCGTTGTCATAGTCAAGCATCGGCTCCATGTAGCGCGATCCTTCTGCAGAGTCCAAAGGTACAACTACATGTAGAGACTTTTTCTCAAAAATCATCTTGCGCTTCTTCAAATTTATCACCTCATTCATGTTAGTGGCCCAATCTATTCCTAATAGCGCGGGGCAGGGATTACTGTCATCAACAATCTCTATCACTTCAAAATCTGCTAGCGCGCTTGATACTTCGATATCTACTGTGATTCCCTGCAATCTCCCCGTAGGTAGGATCTTTTGTTGGTTCGTCATTCGCAGTTGGATAGGAGACCATTGCAGCATAGGCCTTCTCATGCACTCCCATGTCTACTTCAACAGGATGTTCGGGTCTGATCCTAGTTCCAGAATCACTTGATCCATCTCATATTCCCCAATCTGCGCAGTCAATCTCATCTCCCTTCCCATTTGCGTCATGTGCTTTCCGAGCTTTCGGACTATGCGCGATTCTCCTAGAGTGGTCCCAACACGTCTATTTATGAGTTCCTGTAGCCCTTTTACAACCATTTTATCATGCAACAAATTCATGCATGCTTCTAGGAACATTGTGAGCATCGATGGGTCCATTTCTGGCTCCAATCTATCTTTACTTCCTGAAGTGGAGGCATCAACAAAGCTCTTCTTGGCATCCATGAAGGTTTCCTTAGCGCGCTCCAAATCAAACTATGGTTCCTTCGTGGGAGCCTTGTGAACCCAAGTACTTTCTTTAGGCTGCTTGCCTTTTTCATCCCCTATTGTAATTCCATTTTGGAGCACAATATTTACATTAGGGTCTTCCTCGCGTAGCTCAGACCTCATCATTTGTAGGTTTTGAGTCGGGGCAAGTTGGAGTGCTCCTTTATCATGCAACCTCACTATCAATGTGGGACAATCGTCCATCTCATGATCAAACAATGTACAATACAAGAACGATGGTCGCATTGGATTCGTACAATTGTGGGCATAATGTCTTGGCCCTCCACAATTGTAACATATAAGTTGTCTGTGACCTCTTCCAGGTCCTCCTCCACCTCGGCCTTGTCCGCGTCCTTGAAATCCAGTTCACACCATCCCTGCCTTCTGGTCAGGGGCCCACGTTTCGACCTGAACTCTGTAGGTAGGAGTCCAATCCATCATCAACTCATAACTTCTATAAGCACGCTCATCATGTCCCACTGATCTACAGAAATTACAGAACAACTGCTATGAATTCTGCATGTACTTTTGTAATAGATGGTAGTTATCTATAGCATGATTTCCTCCTATCTGAAAAATCACGCACCATAATGCAGGCGCCGCGCTTAGTCCTGCTTGCACCTCTAGTCTCAATGACATTAGTCCTCCTCCCACAAGGTAATTTGCAAACACCAGGTAGTGGTCTTTGTCATGTCCCTAACCCTTGCATTTTACGCACCATACCTCATTGTGCACTTCTGGGTGAGCTGTCTTGTCTTGTCTTGTTTCAAACTCTGCATCTCAAGGCACAAGTTTTTCAACTGTGCATGAATCTACTAAACTCCTAGGTTGGAATCCTGTATCAGAGTCTCATGCAATCTCATCACGACCTCCAAGGCCTCAGCCTGAGTTTTTAGCCTCTGTTGTGACAACGCGTTCCTTAGATGCGGTGTTAACGATGATACAAACCATTCGCGGTGTTGTCCATCCATCAACATCATGTTAGCTTCGCAAATTACGCATTTTAGTTTCTGATCCAACTCCCATGGGGTCTCGCTTGGTAGCATTGTGATTTCCTTGAACCCAATGATTGACTGGGCCTTTGACTTCGGTCTGCTAAATTCTTTGTTTAGCACAATTTGAATATCCATGATCCCTGCATTTGGATTGTAATTGGAATGCTTAATGTACCAGTTCAGTGCGCGATCCTGTAGAGTGCTGACCAACATCACTTTCTTTATAGTGTCATCTATGACTCCCTGCGCTTCCTATACAGCTTTTATCATGAACCAAAACTGGTATGGATCTTCATTCCCTACTCCCTTGAACACTGGCAACTTTATCGCACTTGCCATATTGATTTGCAGTGGTGGCAAAGGTGGTATGGGCGAAGATAGGGTGAAGACGGTGAAACTGGTAGCAGTGTGGGTGGGGCTGGTATGCGTGGAATCCTCTGCCTTATCAAATTGATTTCACTTCTTAGTGAGACCTTCATGAGCTCTTACTCACCCCCTCGCAGAGGTGAAATCAAGGGGCTAGTTTCTAGTTCTGTACTACCTTCGTTTATGTAGATTCTCCCACTTTGCATAGCCCCAAACATCGATTTATTCACATAACCTATTTTTTAGACAGTAGAATTTTAATCCAAGTGTTCAAATATTTAATGTACTTACCTCATGGCCCTTTGAGGAAGCATCATTCTACCTCTCTATAACTGACTAAAGTATCTACCATGAACTCGGTGATGAATCCCCCTATCGAGCCAGTGATCAACAGTGCACGCGATCTTATCCTCCGATGCTTCCAATCTGCGCACCAATTTTGGAGTCCACACAATATGTATGTCAAGCTTACACCTTCCTTGGCTATCTACTAGCTTCACAATCCACTTGTATAGCTCAGTAGGGAAATATGCGAAGAAAATCTCATGGATCTCTATGTATAAGTAGCAGTCTAACCACTCTTCCTTCGATAGTCACGGGTTCCTATTTTCTTGCACCATGAACTCATGAATCTTTCTATCCAACCAATATTCAATTCCTTTCTTTGTTGGATTCCAGTGATATGACATAAGACATCTCTATATAGATCTCGGTCCTAGCAACAGAACCCTTTGTTGGCTTGTTGGGGCCTGACCCAAGTTCGGAGTTAATTAGCCAAAAAAATCCCTCTACTACTAGCCCTTTCGGCAACATCATGTGCAACGTGGACTGAGGTCTCACCCGAAGTAGTATGGGGGTGTGATGGAACCAGGTTTCCACACCCTTGAGATGTCTGAGGGTTTTATTCAGTCCAATTGTTAATCCCTTCATGCAGGTTACTTCACGCGTTTCCCTGCCCTAATATAGTTGCCCTCGCATAGCCCTACAAAGGGCTGAGGGGCTTCTGCGCTGTTGGAGCAACGCTCTGTGCTATTCCCCTAAGTCGCACCTTAGATCTTACTTATCTTCCTATACGAGTTAGTTATCTTCGCATAAATGGATGCCTTACGTTATATTTATTTACACAGCACATTCATATGAGTTTGCACAACAAATAAACAGAACACTTGTAATTTATACCAATAACACATTAAATAGGAAACGATACACACAAATATGATAAAAATTCTCTTTATTAATTCTTCCAATGGTTACAGACTTGACCTACCCTGCGCACTCAGCTGCAGGGGTTCGCGCACTTAGCTGTAGACTACTAGGCCTCTGCGCATTTAGCTGTAGAGCCTTCTCCTACTCTACAACCCAAAGACACACTTTACACTTCGACTCAATCTCTTAGACTCATCATGCTTCTTTTCTATTCCTTAACTATATGCCATCTTCTACACTTAGAGCCTCACTCTATTTATACAATCCCATGGTCCACAGACCATGGGTAGGTCTTTCAAGCCGACATTACATTACAAAAACAAGAACAGACAACCCTATGACTCTATTCTAACTTCGCGCTCCGCACACACAATTCATGGAGCTTTTACAAAGGACTTGGTCAAAACTTGGGCTTTAAGCCCCAAAACATGCCTTGGGGAATCCCATGCCCAACACTTTGATATTTGTTATTGTAGAAAAAACATTAGAAATACATTCTAATGGTTAAACAACAGGGCACAATTTAGTCATATGACATCAAAGAAAAAATCAATAAATGTAGAGGGATGATGAAAATGACCTATTTATATTAATTTTAGGCATAAAATCGCTAGGAGAAATAAGGGAAACTGATCCTTAGCTTGACCTCTCTATTGTTCCATATATATTTAATTAATTTCATAGCTAAATCATAAAGAAAAGTGGTGAAATTCAAAGATACTTAACACAAAAAAAAAAATATTGAAGAAAACTAAGCTCTATTGGACATGAATCCAAGAGAAAAATATTTAGATCTGATAAATTACGAAATATAGAGGCTCATTGGGCTTGAAAAAAGGCACAAACCTCACGCTGCTAGCCTCTCCCCTTAGTGCCAAAATCCCCCGCATTTGCTTAATTTATGCTCATAAAATGTTGGATGGATTCCTTTAGATTTGGTTTTTTTTACTAATAATAAAATAAATATAAATATGTTGACACCATGGCATACAAATTGTTCTATTTCTCAACAAATGAGGCATTTGTTGTGATCTTTATCATGGTTGTAATGCATTCTGCCACCATTATTTTTCATATTGTACCATTCAAGTAAGGAATCAAACCCATATTTTCCCACGGGAATTACTCTTAAGTATCCTTGTTTGCACCCGAGTCTCGATTCTTTATCTTACTTTGCAGTGAAAGCCAACGTATCTTCCTTATGTGTATATTGTATTTATTTGACCATATGTGGCGGTAACAAATTCTTATTTTATGGTTTGTGTCAATTTGACAAAAAATATATGACACTTAGTCTATATATAAACAACTAGATGCCAAGGCTTTGGTAAAAATAAAATAAAACAAAGAACATTCAATCTTGTACAAAACTAATTAAATGAATTGGTTCATATTTTTTTCCATATGTTTCATAGATTATCATGTCACCTCGAAGCCTCCAATACACCAATCATATTTCCAACGACTTCAATTAAAGAAAAGAGATAAGTTGACATGCCTTTTATCATCTACATTTTTTGAATTGAACCCATTATCCATACAAAATAAATCAAACTATAACCATATGCAGATATTGTTGACGATGTGATGAGAAAGAAACATGAACTAGATAACTTAAAAAATAATGAAATACCAAGAGTTAATCCATATAAAAGTATATGAATGGAAGACAGACAACATAGTGGGAAGTAACTATAACACATTCATTGGGCTATCCGTATTCATTAAATCCGATGCAAATATCGTGAAAACTTTCTCACAACCAATTCTAGGTGGTTGGAAGCCAAATTTTTATGCTTAATTAGTGTATCAATAAAATTATTTGGGGCACACCCCAAAAATAATTTCATTTTAGATTGTAGTAGACAAATTTCCATCCTCTGCACTATATAACAAAACCTGACAATATATCCTCAACATTAACCATAAATCATGCCAAAATTGTTTCCCTACAGGGTGTTGTCCTCGTATGTGCTATTGCAATTCCTTTAAATTATTTTGGTGGTTGAGTGTGGTTTTCATGTCGTCCTACCCAAAGAAAGAAGGAGGTTGTAGGGGCTCCTTAGTGGTTTTGAAAAACACTGAGAGGGGGAGGGGGGCGGGTAGCGTGGGAGAACTGCAATGGCTCTACTGCCACAACGTTGAAAAAATGTATTTACTAAAAGATAAAATGTGGACCCCCTCCCCTTTGTTAAAGCTTAGAAGGTTGGGTGGGGGTACTTCTCCATTGTCGATTCCACTTAGTGGGCCCAATGCTCCTCTGAAGATGTGCATTTATGGGAACCTTTGTTATTCATTCTCACAAAAAAATGATTTGAATGGTGCCTTCCCTAGTTCTCATCAACAAAGGAAACACAAATAAAGATATTGATGTACACTACATGGATTTTATAAAGCATAGTACCCATTCTTCTCCTCCATGTCCACTCCATTTTAGAGCTTCCCATGATCTCACAGAGAACAGACTCAAAAATTAGATATTGATAACTTTAAAGATGATGAAATTACCATTGAATGATTTTGGAAATTATGTCTTCAATCTTAGTTAACCATTATTTCTGATTCATTACCAAGCTTCCATAATCTAAATTTTTGAAATAAAACATTAGGCATATCATCCTCTTGAATTTTGTAGCAGATAATGCAGAATCTGGTCCTTGTTTCTCTTTTTGTGAAATTTCTTCTTGATGAAATATCCATATTCTTTTTCCCCACAAAAAATTTAAGCTGCCCAAATTTTTCTAACATGACCTTTTTCATCATAGGAAAGGTATGAGGCACCACTGATAAAGGTATGATAATTGGTTCAAATAGAAAAAGAGAGCTCCTGAGCTTGTTCATGTTCTTTAGTATATTGCCTTGAAATCATTTCCAATTTATATGAAAGTAAATATTGGTGATGATATATGTTACTTTTGTTGTTGTTATTCATGGAAATTTAGGGTTGAAGAGCAAGTCTAGATGCACAACCACTTCAAATTTTTTTTTCATAATAAAGTATATTTTCCTTGGTGAATTAGAGAAGCGTGAAACTGTTCTAAATCGACATTTGCAATATTTTTCTTGCTTTCTTTGACCCCTTTTGATTTATAGTGCTTATGAGTAATTTCAATCACCAAGTCATTCGGGAATAGAGAACCCAAAATTATGTGGATAAATCTTGATTGTAAAGAAGTCAAAAATATTTGGCAGGGTAAATTTGTGCAACAATAGGGGGATGAGACTCCATGGATGAGTAAAAATAGGAACATATTAGTTAATAATCATAAAACATGCTCATGAAATTAACCAAGGTCCATTAAGTGGCTTGGGAAGTGCCAAGTGGAATAAGAAAGGAAAGCATATAAAAGGGGCATGATGATGTTGTGAAGGGGATCTCAGGTACAATGATGTATGATTTCCTATGGACCAATTCTAGAAAATAACCATGGAATCATGGTGAAAATGAAAAAAGGTAAGCCTAGAAGAGTACCTAAAAGACTCGTGAAAATAATGGAACTCTTGGAAGCCACATGATTGTTGGTTGGAGGCTACTGAGTTTGGTACCTTGGCTATGTGAAGGTCTAGAAGGGTACCTAGAAGACCCATGAGGGAAATGTTACTCTAGGAAGCCACAAGAATATTGGTTGGAGGCCACTGGGTTTGGAACCGTAACTGTATGAAGTCCTAGAAGGGTACCCAGAAGACTCGTGAGAGTTGTTGAACTCTTGGGAGTCGTAGGGATTTGGAACATTCTTTTCTAACTAAGTAGATGCCTTGGAACGTGGTGTCACAACCCGAATACAGACTGCAAGTGTAGAGAAGGGTGCGAACCACTTAGGTGCTGACTAATGGGGATTGTGAGCCTGCTAGTTGGAGATTTTTTAGGTTTGATACCTTGGCTAGATTGTTGGTACTGGGCATGTACCAGGATTTTGACATGTTGATTCCCATGGAGTCAAAGCCCCAACTTAGGGGTTACATACTATTGAATAAGACAAACAATTTCGTCTATAGATGGGTGGACCATTGAAGGGATATAACTAATTCACACACATTAACATATGAGTATTTTCCTTCATTTATGTTAATTTCCATTGTTATGTTTTATATGTTTTAGTGAACTATACTTTATATTATAGTCATGTAAACCATTTTTGTGCATAACTAGTGCGTTTAAGTATGAATTTAGATATGCAAGTCAATAAGGGAGAATTTTCTTAAAAAGGGAAATTTTGTAGATAATAGGTTTTCAAGGGTAATTGACACAAACTTGGGCCTCACAAGTAGTAGGAATAGACTAGAGGTGGGTCAGGGATGTTACAATTCAAATAAGCTTTGGCATTCATGACTTGGACATTTGGACTTTTGAAGTTTGAATATAATGGGAACATAAAACATGGTTGTTGGTTTACAAATTTTGTTTTAGAGCTAATGAATTTGTTTGGGGTGTGTGCTAGGAAACCATCATCAAACACCTTTTGAATTTGAAACAGCATGGCATGCATAGAAGCCAATGGACATTGTTAACAATTACCTTTGCTACATTAATAAGCATTCATTAGTATGTGTGAACTATTTTAATTTTTATTGATGATTTATCAATATTTCATGGTTTTATTTCTTGAAAAATAAGACTAATTTTAGAATATTCAAGGATTTTAGGGAATTGGATGAAAAGAAATGTGATCAACCCATTAAATTCCCAATATATGATAATGGAGAAGACTATGTGAATTTACCATTTGAAGAATTCCATGTTAAGTTAGATATCTCTTGGTAGATGTTTGTTCCTCATTCTTAATAGAATGGAGTGATAGAACTTACGAATCAAACCCTAGTTGATATGGCTCGATGTCTCTTACACGAAAAATATTTACCAACTAACGTTTGGGATGAGGCTATCTAGTATGTATACTATATCATAAAGTCTTGTTTTGACTATAGTTTTCAATTCTGTGCCTCCAGTTGAGAGATGGTGTGGTGAGAAGCCCTTATTCCTCCACCTTATAATTTTTAGATCTATTTCCTAGACACATATTATTATGAAACCAGCTCACAAAAAGATAGAAAAGAAAGATCAATGCCTTAGAAATCAGCCTCTTCGTGGGGCCAACATCCTTTACAATACAAAAATGAACAATTCTTCGATGATACAAATGACAATACCTCCTTTCTATTTATAGGAGTCTAAGGGGTCATAATGTAATTAGAACCGACATAATAATAATAATGTAAGGGCACAACAATAAAAATAGTGGGCTTCTACGGGGCACAATAATAACAATATGGGGACTACATGGGCACAACAATATAATAAGGGGTTTGTACTAATAACAATAAGGGGTACACTAGTACTATAGGGACCTAACATGCCCCTCTCCTTCAAAAAGTGTTGTCCTCAATGCTTGAGTAGTTCTGGATGCTTCTGTATAAAATTCTTGTCCTCCCATGTGGAATCTTTAGTGGGTAAGTTCTTCCACTTGATGAGATGCTCTCAAATCGATCAATTTCATAGTTGTCAAGTTCTTGTTTCCTTGAATGCTTCAGGTTCCAATATGATTTTTCCTTCCTCGTCAAGTTCTGACAATATTGTTTGAAATGGGAGCTTGTCACTTATAAACTTCTTTAAGCATGTGTTGTAGCGGCTACAATGTTATGAAACCAGCTCACAAAATGATAGAAAAGATAGATCAACGCCTTAGAATTTAGCCTCTTCGAGGGGACAACCTCCTTTACATTAAATAAATGAACAATTCTTGGATGATACAAATGAAAATACCTCCTTTCTATATATAGGAGTCTAAGGGGTCATAATATGTTCAAAGCCGACATAACAATAATAACGTAAGGGCACAATAATAACAATAGTGGGCTTCTATGGGGCACAATAGTAACAATATGGGCACTACATGGGTACATCAATATAATAAGGGAGTTGTACTAATAACATTAAGGGGTTACACTAGTAGTATAGGGGCCTAACATGCCCCTCTCCTTCAAAAAGTGTTGTCCTCAACGCTTGAATAGCTCTTGATGCTTTTGTATAAAATTCTTGTCCTCCCATGTGGAATATTTAGTGGGTAAGTTCTTCCTCTTGATGAGATACTCTGAAATTGATCGATTTTGTAGCTGTCGGGTTCTTGTTTCTATGACTGCTCCAGGTTCCAATATTATTTTTCCTTCCTCTTCAATTTCTGGCAATATTGTTTGAATTGGGATCTTTTGCAACTTTTGAATAAGTGGCCATACTTCTTCGCCCTTCTTCCATTCATCCCTTGCTTTGTTTATCCAATCTGGTTGGATAATAGAAATAACACAAAACAATGCTTCCACATCCCCATCCTTTCTTGAGAGTGCATCTGCAACAAAATTTTGCTTCCATTTTCTATAGATGATGTGAAAGTCATAACCCTTCATATTTGTGACACATTTTTTTGTTCTTCTAAAGATAATAGTTATTCTGAAAAGTATTTAAGACTATCATGATCCATTTTTACCTTGAAGTGTCTTCCCGTTCAGTAAGGTTGTCATTTCTTAAGTGCATGTAGTATTGCAAAATTTCCTTCTCATAAATAGCTTGCTTGAGATGTAGCAGTAAAAATACCCGATCACCTACATCAAAACATTTTTCACTACGATGTTGATCTACCTGTTGTTTCATTCGATTTTGCACCAGAGTGGCATTATCCTTTAAAAGTTGGAGAACTTGTTGTTGATGCTCGATGTGATCTTTCACTGCTTGAACCTTTTTCTTCTTAATATGTCCTTCTATCTTTAGAGTTTGAGGAGTGGTAATTTCTTCCAATCCTTTACAAGATATGGTTAGATTCATTTCTTGATGCTTGATGTGATCTTTCACTTATTTAATATTTTTCTTCTTGATATGTCCTTCTATCTTGATAGTTTGAGGAGTGGTAATTCTGACCAATGAATTACAAGATATGGTTGGATTCATTTCTTCTTTCTCGATGTGATCTTTCACTTCTTACACCTTTTTCTTCTTGATATGTCCTTCTATCTTGAGAGTTTGAGGAGTGGTAATTCTTGCCAATGCTTTACAATATATGGTCTGATTCATTACTTCTTTCCTTGGGGTTGGGTCCTGGTGTATATCCTTTTCTTTTGATGTTTCTTGATCCTTTTCTTCCTCCTCTTCATACTCTATATAAAATAATTTCTTATCAGCACACTTATGACCTTTAGTGCATTTGCTATCACAATTGTAACAAAGCCCTTTTTCTCTTTTTTCTTCCAATTGTTGTGGTGTAACCCTTGTAGGTTGTGGAACACTAGGAGAAACAACACTTCCATCTTTATAGTTGTGAGGGGTAGACTTCCTTGTTGCCATAATTTTACTTTCTACTATGTAACAAAGCCCTTTTACTCTTTCCAATTGTTGTGGTGTTTCTCCAAAGAAGGTGTTTCTCTTTGTATCCTCATAATGTGCTATCATTTCCTCTATGAAAATTGACCACGTAACAAGTTGTTTACGAGAACAAAGCCCTTTATACCATAAAAATTGATCCGGTTCTAAATATGAAGATGCAATACATACCTTTTGTAACAGTGGAACACCATTTGGTACATGAATTTTGATCTGTTAGCTGAATCTTTCATTCATGTTTTGCATGCACTGTTAATCACTTCTTCTATCACTTAGTGTCACCATGCATTTACTGTCTTAGTTGCTTTAAGTTGCCCGTCAGCGAGTTAGGCCAATGTTGGCTCGAACTCTGCCTTCACCAAGGCTGCATTGCACAATCTAGGGAGGAAAGGCTCACCTTCCTTTCTAGATTTGTGTATTCCTACCCAACATTGACCTCTAGGACTATTTTGCACATTTCTGTAGGATAGTGGCTGCTTGGCCCAAGAAATTGCACAAATCTGTCACTAGGTCAGCAGTCCTTCCCAGCTAGAATTGCGCATTGTGCAGTCCCAGAAGTTAGCAGCCAGAATGGACTGTACATTACATAGTTCCAGTAGTCAGCTAGTCTCCCAAAAGCCTAGACTGTGCCTTAAATAACCTTGGTAATCGGTCTCCTGACCACCCAGCCGAAATTGCACAACCTTCATGAGCATTCACCCAAGTATGTTGCAAGTCAATTCTCATGTTCATTTTGGTTTTCGACTGACATATTGCTTGCTATTAGTGTTGCCATGTATCTAGGTATTGCAGGTGTTCATTTTCCTCTCAGTAGTATAGGTATAATGGTTTCCAAGAGAGTAGAGATGAAGATACCGTTCAGAGCACGCTTGGGGATGTAGTCGATCAAGTGGCTATGAGTTTTCCTACTCACGAAGACATCACGTTGTTCGTAGACAAGGACATCACGCAGTAGCATCATAGCAATAAACATCATAAATAATAGCTAAAGGCAGCATACTGAATGCAACAAATGCAGAGAATGCAATGAATGCAGGAAGAAGGCTGCTGACAATAGAGAGGCGGAACAATGTTGCAAGATCAAGAAGATCCACTGATAATGAAAGAAACTTTGGAGACTCAGGCTATGAGGTGATGGAGTGACATGAAGGTCATGTGAATACAGAGAATGGAATGAAGAAGGAATTTCATGTGCCAAAGTAGCAACTCAAGGAAGAACATGAAGTTGCACAAACAGATGAATGAGTTATAGCAGGATCAGGAATAGCAGTGGGCACAACATGCACTCACGGATGAAACTGCACCCGTACAAGTTAAAGATCCATCCCAGTAGCTGATATGGACTAGACATGGTGAGCAGTGTTATTGATTGCATGCAAGGGATTCAATAACATGCATTTCGTTGAGTGCACGCATGCAATCCAACCCATTCAATGCACTCACCAAGGTGAAGAAAAGAAGCAAGTCCAACTGGGGCTGAACATGTACTTCGACAAGTTGATGCACATGCCCACCAATACACACTTGAAGATCAACATGGACACTATGCATCAGTGTGTTGCTGGTTCAGCCACACCCAATAAGACCATGCACATGTTAGCAGATGAGTTGGATGAAGGAGCCAAACCAATAAACCGGTTGCAACAGAGGCAAGTGTTCGCTTCAGCAATATGTCACCATGAGGTGCATGCACACCATCACGGACACCCAAGCTTGGCATCAACTCACCACCTTCACCATCACAACAGACCAAGTGTCATTATTGTCTTGCAAGGCTTTCTCAAGCCATGTTGTCTCACATGAGTACATGTGCATTGTAATGTTGAGTCATGTCAAGTGTAAGTCAAGTGCTAATAAGTGGATGTAATAGTCATAGAGTAGGTGAAGAGTCATGAGGGTATTTGAACTATCACAAAGGGGAATGTCAAGGGTCACCCCACGTTTTGCTATAAATAGTCCCTCATAACTCATTTTATAGGCTTTTGATCAGCCAAGCTTCTACTAAGACTATCTTGAAGAAGGCTTGGACAGTATTGTAACATGCCTTGGCTTCTCCAATGCACGAAGCTAGTTCATCTCTTTGGAAGAGTAGGCAGATGTGGCTGTAATGTTCCACTATTTAGGCTAGCAAGTTTACATGGTGTATTGTATGATTGTGACTTACACTTATTTATATAATAAGAGCCAACAAATTTTCATGCATATGTTGTTATTGTCGTTGGACTGCTTTGGTTGCCTTAATGATATATTTTGTTTAACTTATGTACTTGTGTATGAACTGATTCACATGCAATTATATGAATCTTTTTGTTAAAGTGTTGTATATGTTGTTAATGTTGTCATCGTTCGTGTCAACTGCTCTGCCAGACACCAGACAAACCTTTCAAATGAACCTTGCCATAACAACCATAGCACTCGTCTCAGATTGATCCGTGAGTGCTGTACGTGTTATCTTACCTTGTATGATGTGACTTCCGCATGCGAGTGGACTGCTCTGCCAGAAGCTGTGCATGTCCTTTTCTGTTGTGTGTTCCTAGCCAAGTTGGGACTGATCCCTGTCAACCTGGAACTCACCTTCACCTGTTTCTCCCTTCGAAGTGTTAGAACATCTCATACACCTTCCTTGACTCAATGCATTAGTTACACCCTTGCTACTGATAGAGTTATCTTACTTACCTCTATGTAACATCATGGTCAATTACCTTATGACCCACTGCTAGGACTCCTACACCAAATGGTCTAAGGTCTAATTGGGACTTCTTACCGAGGATATCCCCTTGACATGTTGGTGGGTCCAACACCATCAACAACATGAAACATGGAAAACTGGACGCACTCGGGAAGATGCACGAAGCTCCAATTTGTATGCCATAGTACCAATTTTTTGTAGCACATTGTAAGGACCATATTACTTTGGTGATAATTTATTATCCTTCTTAGCTTGCTTAAGGGACATTTGTTTGTATGGTTGTATTCGTAAAAATACCCAGTCGCCTATATCAAAAATTCTCTCACTGTGATGTTGATCTGCCTATTGTTTCATTTGATTATGTGCCAAAGTGAGGTTATCCTTTAAGAGTTGGAGAACTTGTTGTTGTTGAGGGTCTACCTTAACACATTAATGAGATACAATATGACCCAAGTATTCCACCTCTTGTACTCCAAAGAAACATTTGGAGGTTTTTGCATATAATTGTTTCTCATCCAATAGTCTAAGCATTCTATCAACTTGTTGAACATCATCCTTCCAAGACTTGTTGTAGATTAGTATATCACCAAAAAATACTAACACAAATTTTCTAAGGAAGGGTTTGAAAATGGAATTCATCAAACCTTGGAATGTAGAAGGTGCATTGTTAAGGCCAAAAGGCATGACCAAAAATTCATAATGACCCTCATGGGTTCTAAATGTTGTTTTTAGAATGTCTTCAATCTTCATTCTGATTTGATGATATCCTACATAAAGGTCTAACTTGCTGAAGTAAATTTATCCATGCAATTCATCCAATAATTCATCAAAGAAAGGAATTGGAAATTTATCTTTAATAGTGAGATTTTTGAGCTCTTTATAATCCAGACACATGAGCCATGATCCATCCTTCTTGTGCACCAATACTACTAGAGCAGAGAAAGAACTTTGACTAGGTTGAATTATACCAGCCTATAACATTTCTGCAACCATACATTCAATTTCACTCTTTTGTGAAAAGGGATATCTGTAAGGCCGGATGTTTCGAGGAACACTTCTTGGAAAATTAATAACATGATCATGATCACAAATAGTTGGGTGGCCTTTGGGAGTCTCAAATACCTTGGAATGATTGTCCAATACTTTTCAGAGATCTGGAGAAATATATGATTTCAACATGGGAACCTATAGTGAACATAATTGTGCAATTACATCACATTGTTCTTCCTTTAAAAGCTTTGTCATGTCGTTAGAGCTGATTATCTTTCTCGGTTTCCCTACAATACCCCTTAATCCAAATTCCTTTCCTTATAAAAAAATATTCAAGAAGAGTTCTTGAAAATTAAAATTTATCGTACCCAAAGATTGTAGCTATTAGACTCCTAGTACAACATCAGCACCACCCATTGGAATCGAAAGCATTGGAATATTCAAAACATATTCTCCCATGGATAGCTTGATATTATTGCACTTTCCAGAGTAATTTATGATTCTTCCATTTGCAACCATCACTTGACACTCTGGTGCTGGATATAGGAAGCAATTAAATTCCTTCGCTATCTTACAATGAATAAAATTATGGGTATTACCTGAATCAATCAACACTATTACCTTTTTCTTCTTGATATTTCCTTCTATCTTGATAGTTTGAGGAGTTGTAATTCCTACCAGTGCATTACAATATATGGTCAGATTCATTTCTTGATGCTCGATGCGATCTTTCACTTCTTGAACCTTTTTCTTCTTGATATGTCCTTCTATCTTGAGAGTTTGAGGAGTGGTAATTATTGCCAATGCTTTACAAGATATGATCAGATTCATTTCTTCTTTCTCTAGGGTTGGTTCCTGGTGTATATCCTCTTCTTTTGATGCTTCTTGATCCTTTTCTTCCTCCTCTTCACAATCTATGTAAAAAAATTTCTTCTTAGCACACTTATGACCTTAGTGTATTTGCTATCACAAATGTAACAAAGCCGTTTTTCTCTTTTTTCTTCTAATTTTTGTGGTGTAAACCTTGTAGGTTGTGGAAGGCTAGGAGAAAAAAACTTCCATATTTAGAGTTGTGAGTGGTAGGATTCCTTGTTTCCATAATTCATCTTTCAATTTTTCTTGCCAACCTGAATGCCTTCTCCAATGAATCAGGTTCCCAAAGACGAACCTCATGTTGAATGTTATCCTTTAAAGTCCCTTTGAAGACATCAATCCTTTGCTTCTATGGAATATCATTTACCCTTATATTCAATTTTTCAAAGTCCTCAATGTGCTCTTCCATTGAACCCTTTTGTTTGAGATTTATCAATTGGTTAAAGAAGGTGTTGCTCTTTGTATCCTGATAATGTGCTATCACTTCCTCCGTGAAAGTTGACCAAGTGACAAGTGGTTTACGAGAAAAAATCCCTTTATACAATAAAAATTGATTTCATTCTAAATATAAAGATGCAATGCGTACCTTTTGCAATAGTTGTACATCATGTAGATCAAAATATTGTTCAATCTATTGTATCCAATTTACTGGATCCTTGCCATCAAACTTCCTCATATCGTCTTTTCTTGATTTTAGGAGCTCGATCTTGAAATGCCTGTAACTCTGTAATTTCAGTTCTCCAAGCTCTCAAATTGTGGCCTGTAGTATACCTCTACATCCTCTTTCCAATGCCACCAGTATAATCGGAAATTGGATTCTCCAAGAAAGAGTTATGTCCAATCTCCCAAGATGACTTGCGTATATACTGTTTCAGTAGAGCGAACTTGTATGAAGTGCTGCTTATTACTGTTTCGACCTGGAAAAAATACACAGAAAAGTATATTCCATCCTATTTCAGTAAGTTCTTGCGAAATTTCAATCTGATGCTAAGAGAGAAAGCTATGACAATTTCCCCAGGTCACCTGTTTGGGATGTAATTCGGGAGCCTACAAAAACCGTAAATGTCTTGGACTATATCTCTGACAACATAGTGAAACAAGATCTGAAATTGAGCTCGAGCTTAACCACGATCGTTGCTAAAATAGTTTTTAATTTCAGTCTGGACTGTCGTAGAAAACAAATTATAGCAAAAATTCCATGATGACCTGTTTGAGATGGAATTCTAGAGCTTGCAAAAAACCTAAATTCCTGAGATCATATCTCTAAAAATATAGCGATACAAGGTCTAAAATTTAGACCCAAGGTCAGAACGATTGCACCGTAAATGGTTTTTTTTTTAGCTTCTGAAACTTCTCATAAAAAACGTTATATCGAAAATTCCACGATGACCTGTTTGGAGTGGCGAAACCCTAGAATCCAAAGCTCTGACACCAAATGTTATGAAACCAGCTCACAAAAGAATAGAAAACCTTAGAAATCAGCCTCTTTGAGGGGGAAACCTCCTTTACATTACACAAATGAACAATTCTTCGATGATACAAATGACAATACCTCCTCTCTATATATAGGAGTCTAAGGGGTCATAATGGAATCAGAGTTGACATAACAATAATAATGTAAGGGAACAACAATAACAATAGTGGGCTTCTATGGGGCACAACAATATAATAAGGGGGTTTCACTAATACCATTAAGGGGTTACACTAGTAGTATAGGGACCTAACACATATTGCTGACAATTGCAGAAAGAAATTGGAAGTAATGAGTCATGCTTGCATTATGATGGGATACTTTGAAATTACTAAGACCTATTGATGACCTATTAAAAGAAGAAAAATATTATAAAGAGAAATGCAACTTTTTTTTTATAAGCATTTTCGCATTGAGTTGTTTAATTCTTCCTCTGGGATGTTGAACAATGATCCCTTTGACATTGTTGTAGGAAACATATTGATAGTCCTTTTTTTAGTATTTCAACCATTCAATTGAACTTTGTACCTGAGTCAACTAACCATTGATCATATCCAACTAAAACTCTAACTTCTCCTAATTGACTTTCTAAAGTAAATGCTAGTTCATTGACTTATTGATTTTCTTAGTATATTGCTAAATAATTGACGTTTCTAGACCTGACATAAGTGATTCTTCCTCAAGCTAACAGACTCACAGTAAAAAATAACATACCATATTTGCTTTAATGGGTCATGTTCATGAGAATTTTGACCTAGATTCCTATGGTAATACAAAAGGACAAGCTAAATGGGAACATTGTATGTAGGTTGAGATGGATTCTCTTTCAAAGAATCACCCTTAAGACTCGCTGCTATTGAGAATTGTAAGGCTTAGTTAGTCATAAAATGATTTTCATTGTAAGAAGGAATCAAATATACTGAAACCTTTGACCTTGCTTCAAAGATGATTTATTTTTTCAGCTAATTCTTTCCTTTGTGTTATACAGGATTTACGATTGCAAAGAAAAGTATCTCCCCTAGGTCAGTGGCTAACCTAGAACAAAAAAGAGACAAGGAACACAACAATTTTTCTTAAAGTAAATAGAAGATAGAATGAGGCCTACCTGGAATCCTTTGCACACTTCACTCCTTATTTATCTTGGAAGCTCCAATTCCAGCTCTGAATGCCAAAATTAGAACCTGCACAGTCAGATAACACAAGCCAAGAAACTATGAGATCTATGCGGTATCATCTAAGTACTTCATTCAATAGATCAACATGGTATTGAAATAAGTGAAATAACAACATCACATATAGGAAAAAAATGAATTCTTTGCATTAATATAAATGTAAGGAGATTACAACCATAAGTATCAGTTGATCTTGTATAAGAGCTCCTCCAAGTTGTTGACTTATCCTTTCCTTGTCACAATATGCGCCTCCAATCACCTTAAATGCATGAGATGATGACCACTCACTACATCAGCATAAGGGAAAAATCACTCTCCAAAATCCAACCCCCAACCACATAGAAGGATGAGAATATATAGAGATGTAGGGTTAGTTTGGAGTTCTTATCCAATTTCCAATCTAGGGTAGGATATCCACCATTGATGGAGGGATAGGATCAAAGGATAAGTGGTGAAAACTCCAAAGTAGGGAAGGATAGGATCCAAATGTTTTATCCAAGGTAAGTAGTTGAAAAAAATTATGGAAACTCCTAGAAGGGGAAGCTTCCAGAATCCTGATCATTCTCCCAGATTTCTAGAACCAACACATGTCAAAAGGGGAGCATCTTGCTAGTGACCAACGCAGGCCACAGTGGAGCAACCTGTAGGTGAATGCACCCCAGTAGGCTTACAGGGAGTGTTGGTCCGCAAATTGGCTTAGATGATGCAGTTTAGGGCTGAAAGTTTGGGAGATGAAGGGAAAATGCTTAGGGATTTGTGCAAGATTGTGACAATAGGGAATAGGATGTTTATTGATACCATTAGGAGGGTTACTGATCATATGTGAAAAAATGGCCTATAATAGAATTCCGCCTAAAGCGTAAATTCAAAGATAATGAATGATGACTGAAGTGATTTACCTTATGACAAGTCGGGATCAAGGAAAACTGGCGAGCTTCATTTATTACAATACATTTACAACCTGAAATCTTTGTTTGTTGAGGGAGGCATACCCATACTTAGGTTATAAGGTAGCATAACATGTACAATGATCAAATGATGTGTCCATATATGAAACTAGTGGACCCATGAATAGATGACTATCTATATGATCATGACCATAATACATTGTGATATTTTTATAACTCCTGAAATCACAGCCCAGATGGATGAAACTAGATCTGGGTTCCTCTATCTCGTTCACATGACCAACCAATGTACGAGTCTAACCATGTGAATCAATGAGATGGATTCGAACATGGTAGACACCATCTGATTACCAGCCAATTATGTAAGACATTAACAGATGTAATAGAAACCATCAATGATGTTAATGCCTCTTAAGGTACTATAGTACAATCTGTATGGTGTGAATGAATGAGTTGATGTCGAACACCACACAGAATCTTTCGGTTGAAGGCCATTGATGTAAACCTGTCGCTGAGAGCGAGGAAACTTGTCATTGATCTATGCAAGAACCAAGGTACCAAAGGTGTGTTCCTAAGTCAACTTCTTGGATAATGTGATAATGTCAATAGGAAGCAACCCGTTGCAGGAGGGCCTTAATGTATCCCCCATCAATGACACGAAATAGGTATCATGATTGAGAAAGAATGATCAAAATAATGCTAACGTGGAATTGGATCAGGAAAGGTAGACATGAAATGAAGGCTTAAGAGTATTGTATCAGAGATCAATTGAATGACTTCTCTTGAACACATCAACGACATTAAATGGAGTTGGCAACATTGACACAAAACTGAAATGGAGGCTCTGAAAATGGTATCATAACCAAAAGAAAAACATATTACCCAACCCAACAGCCATGAAGATGAAGTGGAAGAGTGTCATGTTTAAGAGTGACTCACTGCCATTAGCAAAATGGAATCCCTTGTTTTCCCAATTTTCCCAACCATACTGGTCAGTGCCTCTTTATTTTTTAACAAGCTTGAGGAGGATAACATATGCATGCTTTGTAAGTTGATCCCTTGGATGAATCCCTCTGAGTATATTTAATGAACCCTGAGAAGGAGTTGTTCGGCCCTATCATTATCAACGAATTCATGGTTGTTGATGTTTTTATGAGTCCAACGAAGGTAAAATTCAACATCTTTTTCATGTTTAGAGAGTTTGAAAAAGAGGCGAAAAAGAAAAATCCAGATGTCTCTTTTCGTAGGTAGTCCCATAGGTCTGAAAAGGTAGAAAAAATACCCAAGAGAACCTCTTATCCATTTTCAACTAAGGTATTCCTTTTTTCTAGTTAGTCTATCTCAATCCGGAAAAGGGTTAAACTTATACTATGTGGACATATTTTCATTTAATTTTATACGTTCAAAAAGACAAGTGTTTGTCAATATTTTCATATTTTGGGAGTTTGAAAGCAGTTGAAAGAGGACTCCAGAGGGGTTCCTTTTTCATACGTTTAAAGAGCCCAAAAAAGAGATAAAAGTATACTCTGTGGTCAAAGTAACATGTTCCAACATAATGAAAACCTTCTAATAGCTACTGACATGCTCAAAACACCATAATAAGGATTAAACATACCTATTTCACGATAAAAATGAAGCATATCTAGGTAAAAATACTAAAAATGAATAAAATAATGAGCAAATGACCATAGATATTTAAAATGACTTCTCACTTTTACCATTTCACATATTACCTTCAACAACGAGTATTTGGAGCCATTTTTCCCTCCATCTTTAGTAACTAATTGTGGCCAATCCAAGGAACCATTTCGAGTGTTGTCACTTCCAGGTAGGAACTAAAACCTTTCTCTATTAAGGATTTGAGGCTCCTGTGGTTCATAAAACATTCCCTAGGACCAACGCACCTCCCCTGTGTCAAAACTAAGATGCACTAGGTGGAGGAACACTGTAGGTAGAGGTTCAACTCTATCGTAAACACTGTTGGGGTGCATTGGGCGCATTTATCTAAGTTTTATTTCAATTTCACCTAAAATTTTGTTAGGTTTTTTGCATGGGAAAGAGTCTAAGGGATTCCTTGTTGATGTTTCAGGTACCCATTATCACAAAATGGCATTCATTTGGAGAGAAGGAGAACATGAGGAACAAGACTTGATTGTGGCAAATGATCCTGCTACTATCCAGGCACTCAAAAATGGTGGGTTATTGAAATTCTTTTGGCTTCCTGGTATGAGGCAACAGATGGAGTTGTTAAAATACCTTGTCCATTCATGGGATATTCAGGCACAGGTGTTTAGGTTTGGGAAGAATATACTCAATATATAGGTAGAGGATATTTATTTTCTGACATGATTTTCAAAGCGAGGTGCCCCCATATCTCTTCTAGGTGGAAGAAGTGGTGGTGAGACGGTGAAAAGCTATATCACTACCTACTACAGACCTCGAGCCATTCCTACTATGGATGGAAATATCAACATAAAGGATGTGACCCAATTACCTTTGAGAACAATCTTGTTCATTATTGCAAGATTGGAAGGCAACTCAACACTACATGTAGCAAGAAAATCATACATGTAGTATGGGATAGAGTGTCTAGATCTAAAAATATTCAACTAGAGTGAGGGTGTCTTGGTAAATTTGAAGGAACAACTTACTAAAGAAAAGGAGGGGAAGTTGAAGAACTTCAGCTATGGTGTGATCTTAGTCCCTTTTTCTCTAGAGTGGTACCATTACTGCAACCTCAGCAGATTTTACTCGAGCCCATCGATCTAAGGACCCCACGGATGAGGAGGTGGATAGACCACATGAGCAGACATGCGGGCCCATCAATGATTAACTTTTCACTAGCTTTCTTTTGGTGGCTACACAAACAGTTCATAATTATTGATGATTATCCTTACAGAGGGATAGATTTTCATGATGATCCTGAGCTTAATTTTCCTTAGGGTGAGCAATGGGATGCTTCAGGTAAGATACTTTGACCATTAAGTTTTTGAAAGTTTTACGATTTATATATATATATATATATATATATATATATATATATATATATATATATATATATATATATATATATATATATATATATATATATATATATATATATATATATATATATATATATATATATATATATATATATATATATATATATATATGTTTTTTTATGTTCCTAAGACTAAATTTGATGTTTTCATGAACATATGGGACTTGTTCGACTAGTAGGTGTTACATATCTCTATCGCATAGAGAGATAGTCACAGGAGGAGGTAGTGGGACCAGTACATTTTGATGCGATAGGATAGGATGCACTACGGGATCTTAAGGTAGCTAAGATCTTATCTGAGGTGAGTGCCACATGGAGGGACAGACACATGAGATTGATGAGACTATGGTTGATCAGTTTCCATTGCGACTTCAGTGACATACTATCAGAGTACCTAGTCCTATTGGTCGACTACTGCACAAGATAGCTCGTGCAGCGTCATTTTAATATGAGCACCACTGAATTGTCTACTTAGATGTTTTTCATGTAGTTTATATAAATGTGTCTTGGGGCACACATTTTGTAAAACAAAAATTAATATATATATATATATATATATATATATATATATAGATATAGATATGCAGTGTTTCCTAGTTCCTATTCTACTTTCAAATATGATGTGATGAACTTGAAAGTTATCTACATTCATTACAAATTTCGATCTAAGACAAAATTAGCTAGGGCATTTGTTAATGTGTTAATATTTTTGGAAATATATTCATATCGTATGAAATCAAAATGTATTTTCAAAATACGCACTCTCAAAACCATGCAAATGATGGTGGGATTCTTCACTGAATAGATATTAGTGAGTTGTAGTACTACGAGCTATGAGTCAATCCTGATGAATATATGCTGGATACCATGTGAAATACTATCAGATAGTATCTCAACCACTGCACTATACTCAGTTATGTTGTCATTCGAGCGACCAATGAAAATCCCTTGCATGCTCACTAGCTTGCCATTTGAGCAAAAATAGCGCATGGTGCAGATGATAGGTTCTGAGTACTATGGCTAGCACCATCAACATAACCAATACACAATTTGAGAGAGGTTGACATATGCAATCCAAAAGTAAAAAGAATCAACATAAAACATGGTAAACTCTAAAAAACAAATTGCAAACACACTTAACACACCTATAGATAGTATGTACATAGTGTACTAAGCATGGGATCAAGCGTGGTATTTTTTGAGGTACAACCCATTTCTAGGTTGCGCTAGTGAAACTCCATCAAGGTCTACTAACTCATAAGCCCCTTTTGCAAGGACATTCTTGAAAATGTATGGACCCAACCACATGGGTTGAAACTTTCCTGGACCTAACTTGTCGGCCACTTTGTCATATAAGAGAACCTGATCTCCTTCTGAGAAGACTCTAGGCTTGAAAACTTGTTCATATTGCGCTTCAATGCATCTTTTATGAGGTTCATTGTCTAAAACAAAATCACATCGAGTTTCATCCAAATGAGTTATATGTAAAATATGCTCCTCCTCTGCGGAAGTAGCAGGAAGAAGTTCAATAGCTAGTTTCAGTAATGGAATTTCGCATTTGATGGATAGGATCTCTTTAAGACCATAGATCAACTAGAATGGTGTGAATCTAGTAGTAGTCCTAACTGAGGTTCGGTATGCCAACAAGGTAGAAAAGAGAGGCAATTTCCAGTCCGATTTATGGATACCTATCATACATTCAAGCATAGTCTTAAGAACTTTGTTGATAGCCTCAACTTGTTCGTTAGCCTAAGGATAATTGGGAGTGGAATTTTCATGTGAAAGTACTAATTTGGAAGCTAATTTGGTCATCATATGATTATGAAAATTCCTCCTGTGATCCATTACTATTTCTTGCGGAACACCAAACCTAGCAATCACATGGTTGAAGAAAAAGTATGCAGCTGTTTCACTAATGTTGTTAAATGTAGGCATCACTTCAGCCCAGTTGGTAAAGTAGTGAAAATGAAAGTAATATAGCCATTCTACCCTAACGAATGAGGGTTACATGTCATAAGTCTATACCCCATTCCACAAATGGATCAACAATGATAATAGGATTCATACAATGCTTGATAAAATTAGGTAGGTACACACCACTGAGATTATCTTTAATGGTATCTGGGAAGGAGGAACGATGATGTTGTTCATTCCACGGTGCATCATTTGACTTCATGATCTCCATGATGCTTTCTTCGGTAGAGGGTGTTCCATAATCTAGTGGTCAATCTATCGAATTAATCGAAGAAAAAGTATGAGATACAAAAGCCGAATAGATGGATTCGTAATCTTGCTCAACATGGCTAAGCGACATTCGGTCACCAAAATTTTTGATGTCATTTTCATCAGGTACAATCCATGGATTGACTAGGATCGTAGAGGATGATATCACATTGACATAATCAAATAAAGGGGAGGAATTGGAAAGGAGAGTGGGAGGGAGCGAAAAGCTTCCCATAAGTGATGAATCCTTCAAGAAACAAAACTTGAAATGTTGATAGGAATGTAGGGCTTCCCCTACAAGAGGGACACTTCTAGTAACATTGGAATCAAAGGTGGAAAAGTTGAGTTGATCTATGGCCACGATCTCGCCATTATGAGGAAGGGAGACCATCCAGAAGAAATTTGAAATGACAACAACCATATCATAAACCCATGTACATCCTAGTAGAATATTATAATTTAGAGGTCCATCGATAATTTATACTTCAATGGAGACGAATTTTCCCCCTATTTCCACTTGGAGAGAATTTAGAATCCCACAAGGTTTGTATGTCTTTCTATGAAAGGCTTTTAGTGTGGTTGTTGATTGGCAATTGGGGTGAACCAATCGCCTTCCATCAAGACAAGGACATGATGCAGGTCGAGGCTCCCTCATCTACAATAGAACGATGAATGTTATTACCATGGAAAATGACCTGGATCATAAAAGATAACTAAGCCATGAGTTTAGGGGTATAGTTTTCATGAGAGAAAACCACTAGGTTGGAATACGATGGATCCACACATCCGATAGCTAACAAAAAGGCCTTCTTTTGGGTGGGGAAGTTTTGCAACACCTCAAGAATCGACATAGCTAATGGAGACTATGCCAAATCTTCAACTACGTTGTAATTTTGAGTGTCTCTTGAATGAGGGTTGAAAGTAGACTTATGGATAACACCCTTCGGAGGCATGATAGTCAAATCCATAGGAACTAGAGGTGGAAAGGGATCAGATGAAGATGTTGTTAAACTAGTAGGTTGATCAGAAGCCTAACCATTTGGTGGATTCACATTACCATAGTTATTATTCCGAGTGGCCACCATGACATCAAATTTCAGATTTGAGGAGGAAAGCATCAAAATTGTGTTAGAGGAAGAAGCATCCCGGCCAACCATATGAGTCTCCTGATTGGGAATAGGGTCAGTCAACACAGTGGAAGAAGTGGATGATTTAAGAAACTGATTCACTTCAGCATGGTGTGGACAATCACATGTAAAGTGTTCCTTGTTACAAATCAAGCATGGGTATCAAGGCTTTTGTTTTTCATTGGAAGACAAATTTGTTTGTTTATCCTGTTGTGAGGAATCCTTCTTTTTCTTACCTTTACGTTCCTTCTTGCTTCCAAGTTGTTGTGCGACTTGCCTTTATCATATGAGAAGACATTTATCTCAGAAGCAGAAGTCATAGGAGGATGTGATGGAGGGTTTTTTGTAGCAGAGGTAAGAGAAATACCAGATGGTTTACTCGCCGACTGCGAACTGGAAAAACTTATAATGCCATCAACAACATGATATTCTTTACTAGGTGGAGGAGGAACAATATTTGAGGGTATTAGAGTGTTTGGTATATTATCATAGAACCTTCTTAATTGGGTATAAACCATATCTAAATGTTTAGCATGAGCAAGGACTTGCTCTTCGGTCACAACTCCATATTTGGCCATATATTCTATTATGGGAGCTAATAGATATTTGACAAGTCATTCCGCTAACAACTAATCGGGAACATAATTCTTTACCAACCCATGATGGTGCCTCCACTCATGAATGTGATCCAAAATGTGAGTAGAGTATGATTGTTTAAAGTTAGTCAATAGTTTTGTTCCATTTTTGTATTTGATGGGGAAATGGAAATGTGTGAGGAAAGTAGTGGCTAAATTGATGAAGTCGTGACACGATGCTCTAGGTAACTCAATATACCATTTAGTTAAGTTACCCGTAAGCATTCGTGGAAAAAGACAGATTCAAATGGAATCATCACTAAGGGAGTTGGATGAACACCATAGATGATATGTCATAACATGCGTCAATAGGTCTTCTCCATGATTCCCATTGAATTTTTGGATATAGGAAGGCAACTTAGTGGGAATAATTGGCCACCATGGCGAATGAGAAATGGGGTTGTTAGTAAGCTAAGTTAAATATGGTAATTCAAGACTATCTAGAAAAGGCAACTATCAAAGTCCGGAGGTGGATGACCCGGATATTAAGGGATAACTTGGGAAATGGGCACTTGCATTCCTAGCTAAGGAGGGTTCTGATAATAAGGAACATGGTTACTAGAATATGGAGGATTCTGATAGCCAGCATACAAGGGGGTTTGTTTCCCAATCCCATGATGGCAATAAAGCTTCTAGAATGGTTGGATTTGGATTTTATAGCCTTAAAAAGGCACTTGATGTGATCCATACTATTTCCCGATAAGGGTTTTAATTTCCCCCTAGTACAACTTTGATTGAGAATGTGCCAAATTTTGAATAATTTAACCTACCAAAACTTGAGGAGTACCTCGCGTAAGTGATTGAGAAGGTGAGGGACCTTATTCAGGTTGAAGAATCAAGATTTGGGGAGAAGAAGACAATGTTGGAATGGGATGTAAATGTTTACTCACATGCATTTGAGCTTGTTTAGGTGTTCACAAATAGGTAGGAATTTTTGATGAAGACAGTACATTTTGAGAATTTAGCAATTGATCCCAAAATGAACTAGATTGAATAGGTAAAGTAGGTTTCCAATCATTGGAAGCCATTCCAGTATAAGGGGGACTAAAAATAGGTTTCCCCTTACCGTGGCAGGAGGGGATGATGGAGGAAACTGCGATCAAGATGGAGGGCACCCAACATAGGTAGGGCTGACATGTTGAGGGTAGCTCTGCCTGTTGATATAAGGGCCAGCCTGATGCTCTATTTAAGGTGTAGATGGAGGAAGAGGTGCATACTATGTGGCATTGATAAGGGAAGTACCATATATTATTCCATAATTGGATGACATGGGAGAGGTCCAAGGACTGGAATCCACACCAGAAAAGGTACCAAATAATGATTGATAGCCAGGTGGGATGGATGGGTGTTGGGCTTGGGATCCCCCCAAGGCAAGATTTGGGGCTTAAAGCCCAATTTTTGACTAAGTCCGATGTAAATACTCTGTGATTTGTGGGCGCGGAGTGTGAAGATGGTAAATGAGTTAGAGGGTTGATCGCCCTAATTTTTGTAATGTAATGTTAGTTTGAGAGATATACCCATGGTCCGCGGACCATGGGATTCTATAAATAGAGTAAGGCTCTAAGTGTAAAGAGACATCTAAGGAATTAACCAATGGAAGATCTAATAATGAATCATTGAGTCGAAGTATAGAGTCGTGTCTTTGGGTCGTAGAGTAGGAGAAGGCTCTTCAGGTGAGTGCGCAAAGGCCTAGTAGTCCACAATTGAGTGCGTAGACCCCTGCAGCTGAGTGCACAGGGCAAGTTGAGTCTGTAACCGTTGGAAGCATTAATAAAGAGAAGTTTTACCATATTTCTGTGTATCTTTTCTTGTTTTATGCATTGAATGATATTGGGTATGAATTGCAAGTTTATTTTTTATTTAATACGTGAACTCATATGAATGTGATGAATAAGTGAATATAATATAAGGTATCTGTTTATGCAAATATAACTAACTATTATAAGAAGATAAGTAAGATCCGCGCGGTGACTTGGGGAAATAGCGCAGATCGCTACTCTAGTAGTGTGAAAGCCCCACAACCCCTGGTTAGGGCTGCATGAAGACAAATATAACCAGTTCACAAAGGACTCATAGGCCAGGGAAGTGCATGAAGTAACCTACACGAAAGTATTCATAGTTGGACTAAATCAACCCCTCAAGCATCTCAAGGGTGTGGAAACCTAGTTCCAACTTCCCCAGATACTGCTTCGGGTGAGACCTCAGTCCACGCTCCGCAGACTATTGCTGAAAAGGCCAGTAGTACAGGGATTTGTTTGGCTAATTAACTCCGAACCTGGGTGAGGCCCCAATAAGCCAAAAAATGGTTCTGTTGTCGAGATTGGAATCTACATATAAATGTATGATGTCATATCATTGGAATCCAACTAAGAAAGAAATTGAAGGTTGGCTAGAGAGAAGAATTCATGAGTTCGCGGCGTAGGAGAACAGGAATCACGACTATCAAAAGAAGAGTGGTTAGACTGCTACCTGTACATAGAGATCCATGAAATTTTCTTCATATCTTTCCCTACTGAGTTGTACGAGTGGACCACAAAGCTAGCAGATAACCAAGGAAGGTGCAAGATCGACGGTCCAATTGTGTGGACCCCAGAGTTGGTGCGCATATTGGAAGCATCGAGGATAAGATCACTCGTGCTGTTGATCACTGGCTTGATTGGATTATAAGAGGATTCATTACTGAGTTTGCAGTAGACACTACGGTAAGCTTCAGTGAGGCCGAGCGATGCTTTCTCAAAGGACCGCGAGATAAGTATGATAAGTATTTGAACGCTTGGATTAAAATGATACTGTGTGAAAAGCGGATTATGCGAATACATTAACGTTTGGGGCTACACGAAGTGGGAGGATTTACAGAAACAAAGGTAGTGCAGAGCTAGAAACTAGCCCCTTGATTTCACCTTCGCAAGGTGGCGTGGAAGAGCTTGTGAAGGTCTCACCAAGAAGTGCGATCAATTTGATAAGGTAGAGGATTCCGTGCATACCACCCCACCCACACCACCACCATCTTCACCGCCTTCACCCCCACCCACACCACCACCATCTTCACCGCCTTCACCCCCACCCACACCACCACCAGCTTCACCACTACATCTACAAGATAACTGTGTGAGAGAAAGACTAGGTAAATCCCACCGCGGATGGACAAGTCTCATGGGAGTGTGAAAGTTCCTGTACATCGGATTCTGATGAGGAAATAGAGCAATGGCAGAACCAGTTGCATGAGGTGACCACACTGAATTGTAATATGATGACAAAATCACTGCACTACATATTGAAGGAAGTAAGGGAGCTGCCTACTTATGATGGGTTAAGTGAGTTAGATGCTTTCCTAAATAGATTTGAAAGAGAGGTGCCGGAACAACAAATTTTCGAGCCTTTGAAATGGGTACTACACACTATGCTCGCGAGGTGGTGGGGTACGCACCAAGAAAGCTTTGAGGACTGGAGCAAATGTATTAGAATGATGCGCATGTGTTTTGGGAAGCCTCAGATGTGACTAACAAAAAAGAATGATGGACAGGATGATCCACACACGCATCTGTCCTGGTGGGTACAGGCCTATGATATGCAACCTGTGTGGATGCACATGGACTTTGCGTTCGGGAACACAGTCAATAAGCAGGTGTTGGGGAGGCAATTGCACGAAGGGTCCCTCTAGTTGGGACGACGAAGTGTGGAAAGAACGAGTGTGTAGAAGGTTATGCACGCAGAAGCCTTTAACGAAGTGTGTGAAGCACTGAACAGGGTATATAATGCACAATGAAGTGATTGGGACCTACGCGTACCAGGAGTTCTATGGGCTTATAGGACAATGTGCAAGAAACTGCTAGGGTAGACACCTTCTAGGGTTTCCTATGGAGCAAATACTGTAGTCCCAATGGAGTACAATATGCCTAGTCTGCGCATAGAAGCACTGGTAGACATGAAGATTCGCAGAGCCTTGGAAGAAGGAATAGTGTAGCTAAACGAAGAAGAATGCTTGGGACCTAAGGAATAAATTTGACAAGGTGATATTAGGCTCCAAGAACTCATGAAAAAAAGCGTGCGTTAAGGGAGAAAAGTGTTGTGGTGGAAGCAGAAGTCAAGAAGCTTGAGGGAGAAATAAAGAAGGATTTTTTTGATAAGAAAATTAGGGTGATAAAACAGGGTTCTCATGACTATAGTGACAAATTTGGGGACTACCGCGACGAGTTGATCAAATTGATGCCTTGAATTGGACCGTATATTACTAGAGGGATCACCCATGTTGGCGTGATGCCGATGGTAAAGTGCGTGACGTAGATAATAGAAATAAAAGGCAGACTTTTTCCAGGAAAAGTGTTGGATGACTGATTGAAACCATATACAGGTGGCGTGGCCACCTAACTAGCCATGGGAAGTGTAGTCTTAGTGCTCTAGCCAATTGAAAGGAGGCGCAAGACTATAAACTACTCTGCCCGAGAGTTGCGCGATGTCGGGGCTATGCGCAGGAGCAAAGTGTCACAAGGTCCACGACTACACAAGAGGGGCTGCGATGCCACACGGGTTGGCTGGAAAGTGATTGTTGTAGTCACTATTCATGATGTGATTCTTGAATTGAGACCAAAAGGAGTAGGCAACAGGCATTTAAGATGAGATTTATGGGCAAGATTTGGGAAATCTACCACCAAGGGAGCATTAATGGACAAGATTTAGGGAGAATGATTGAATTCAAATTCCAAAGGCACTATAAATTACAAAGGGCTGCCCAACTGAGCTATCGTGCACCCTGAGTATTCTGAACTGAGACCTATTTGTCATGTGGAGAGTATTGGTTGAGCACCTGATTGAATGGTTGAGAGATTTTTGGACGAACATATGGCAGTGTCTGAAGAATCTAGGGAAATTGCAGAGATAACCACCGAAGAAGCCACGCAGGCCATGACCATAGAAGATGCCCCTGAGAGTGTTGGGATTGTTGTGGAAATCCCTAAATCACCATGCACACTGATAAAAAACCAATGGTTTCGGTGCGTGTGTCCCCTCGAAAATTACTGTGAACCAAATTAACAATAGAGGAAAAAGGGAAAGTGTTTAGCCTGCAAACCGATGAGGAAGAAGAAGACCTTGAGGATATCATAATTGAAGAGGACGAGGATGAGGGCATGGAGGAAGAAATTGAGGGCATGGTTCCTCTAACCAAGCTATCCACGTATGTTCCTCCATGCAAGGGGAAGGCGAAGGTGCCCAAATACCTCGATGAGAGCAAGAGCTCTCTGCAAACTACGCTCCTCTCGGACAATATCATATTTGAAGGAATGCACTTGGGAAGGGTGCCGAGATTAAAATTTGAAGACTGGGATCTCGCTGACCATGAGAAATTCCCTCACTTGGTGATCGCACACCTCATGAAGCCAAAGAAACACACCGTGGTGGGAGTTATAGAGTTGGAGCCGTGCAAGTGGTTACGCGGAGTTGAAAAGGTAGGGTTGTTGAACCTGCTCTAGGTGTTGCATTACCATTGCGCCCCAGTGACTGTCTTCGTCATCAGGAAGCTACTATACCTAGTGCATGGTGGGTGTTTATGGTTAAAGGAGCCCATCCCCATCACAGACCACCTAATCCATCGAATTACCCGACTCCTGTGTAAAGGAGAAGACCCCACAGACATTTCAAAAGGTAAAAGCAGTGATTTGGCCATCTCGGAGGTCATGAAAAATAAATATAAGCTAGGGAAGAAAAAGAGGGGCTATGCAATCTCTAGTATCAACAATAAGGTAGTCAGAGTTGCAACTTAGATATTGGAAGGTAAGGTCATGTGGAAGTGCCACGTGGATGAGTTGCCTGTGCCAGTGGTTGCACTTGCCGAACAGTGTGCAGAGGGGGTCCAATTTAACTGGTTCGAATTCTTGTGCAAGGAGTTCTTGGAGAATTATTGCAAGGCACAGGAACAAGGGAAAACCTTCCACTATGCATGGCTTCTACTGTCCATAGTGCTAGTGGATGGGGAACTGCTTGAGGATAGCGAGTTCCCCACAATTGCAAGGGATCTATCAGAGACCGCGAAGTACGCTTCGCTATGGGCCACTAAAGACGTGAACCAAATTCGTGATAGTAAAATATTCTGGGTGTTCATGGAGATGAACATCATAATGGGGATTAATCGCAAGCTGTGGTTATCACCCACTGTTGATAATAGCCTGCAAAGTTTCGTAGAGTTTAAAGTAGACTTTCATCACATCTATCTCAGGGAGTGCAAGGACCCTGCAAAGAAGTGGAACGAACTACCCTATATAGCCACAGATGATGTGATCTTTGACGTACTTGAGACGTCGCCACCAGAATGGCACGCACCAAACATCTATGTGGTGGAAAATTCTGCTACGCAGAAAAAGAAGGAGGAGGCAAAACTGCATGTGGCCCAGTTGGTGAAAAAGAGAAGAAAAGAAGCAGCAACAACAAAGGTGCAAGAGGAGCGGGATGTTGCGCAGATAGCAGCAGAATAGCAAAAGGCCGCAGCAGCAGCACAAAAGGTAGCAGAGAAGGAGTGCGAGGGCCAGAAGTCACCTTTGCATGAGTAGGAGCGAGAGATGGAAACAGAGGTAGAGGAGGGTGACGCGGACCCACTTACGCCATCAACACTATTGAAGCACCAGTGCCCAAGAGAGCAGATGGGGTCGCGTAAGAAGTTAAAAGCGTCTAAGCTATCTATTGACCTGATCACCCTTACTGAGGGGGATCTACAAGATATAGGAGAGATGGTATGTAGCGTCACCACAGAGGCCCTCCAGAACTTTACGGAGGAGAATCAGATTGTGTTGGGGGCCCTCTGGGCACAGATTCAAGAGTTTCAGGTGCACACTCCTTAGGTTGGTACTCTCTCGACCAACCTCGCAGTAGGAACAACCGCAGCGAGGAAATTCTACGCGCTCATATGATCAATGAAATAGTGCTGCCAGAAGGGGCATTGGTTATAACAAATGAGGACGACAGGCCTACGGTTAGTACGTTAAAATGAATAGGGATCAACATGGCTGTGCTCCCTTGGGAGACGCTCTATGTTCTGCAGGATGGGATTACTGCAGAACTGCGGGCTAGGGAGAGTCGCACATTGCAGGTGCTGAGTGAAAAAGGTCATGTCTTAAAACAGGAAGATGGTACAGGTAATTGAAAAATCTTGCTAGATTGTCCTTGAGTTGGACATCCCAGCAGAAGCACCAGCAGATGCATGCATCCAGAGATTAGTAGCAAGGGTGCATGAGGCACGAGAAGAAATGGCCAAGGTTTCGCTGGAGCTAAACCTTAAGATAATAGAGCTGCAGTTGAAGGCGCAACCTTCAACACCTCCAAAGGTAAGGGAACAGTGCACCAGTGCCATTACATCAGGGATTGAGGAGATCAGTAGTGCAGTGAGGGATTGCACCAAAATGTTGGAAGAATCATTCGAGGTCCTCACCAATCTACAGGAGGACCCAAACATACAAGACTTAGAAATAGAGGCGCGTGAGCTACAGTAACAGTATGACAATGTCAAAGGGACTGCACAAACGATGGCCCTCACAAAGAGGCTCACGCAAATGCAACAGGCCAAAGCGTTTAAGTAGAAAGTAAGTGTACCGTGACACAGAGAAGCGATTTTGAACACGCGTGTTTAGCTTTGGATCGATGAGGCCTTCGTAATCACCACACCAATTGAAGGCAAGCTTGCACAGATGCATGGGATGTGGGAACAAATACCGGGGAGCAGTTTTGACACCATGGTCTTGGAACAACGTGTACAAGAGATACAGCAGATAGCTGCTCAATGCGCTGCCAACCTTGCAGTAGTCCGATCAGAGTTGGTAGGTCTTCGCGTGAAGATCTTCACACCGACAAAGTGACTCGAGGGCGAGTCACGATGTTTGTGTTGGGGGCCTGTTGGGCATGGGATCCCCCTAAGGTAAGTTATGGGGCTTAAAACCCAAATTTTGACTAAGTCTGGTGTGCGTTGGACCTGGGAAATAGGATTCCGACACAAAAATTGCAATAAAGGCTCAATGAAATCAATTTCTAGGTCTATTCTTGGTTGGATGTTACAAAAAAGGCCTATAAAGGAGGTAATCAAACACAATGGACAAGGAAACCACCAAGGGAATACTTCGTTCCCTAGTGGAATCCCTAATTTATTATACACGATTTCCAATTATGAACAAAAGTATCTCCCATAGGTCAACGGCTAACCTAGAACAATAGAGAGAAAAGGAACACACTACTTTTCCTTAAAGTAAATAGATGATGGAGTGAGGCCTACTTGGAATCCTTCACACACTTCACTCCCTCTTTATCTTGGAAGCTCCAAGTCCAACTTCGAATGCCAAAATTAGAACCTCCACAATCAGATAACACAAGCCAAGAAACTACGAGATATATGCAATATCATCTAAGTACTTCATTCAATAGATCAACATGGTATTGAAATAAGTGAAATAACAACATCACATATAGGAAAACAATGAATTATTTGCATTAATATAAATGGAAGGAGATTGCAACCATAAGTAGCAATTGATATTGTAGAAGATCTCCTCCCAATTGTTGACTTGTCCTTTCCTTGACACAATATGCACCTCCAATCACCCTAAATGCATGAGATGGTGACCACTCACTACAACAACATAAGGGCATAATCACTCTCCAAAATCCAACCCCCAACCACATAGGAGGTTGGGAATATATAGAGAATCATGGTAAGTTGGGAGTTCTTATTCAATTACCAATCTAGGGTAAGAGATGCATATTTGATGGAGGGATAGGATCAAAGGATAAGTGGTTAAAAATCCAAAGAAAGAAATGATAGGATCCAAATGTTTTATCCAAGGTAAGTATTTGAAACAACTTCTGGAAACTCCTAGAATGGGAAGCTTCTGGAATCCTGATCATTCTCCCAAATTTCTAGAACCAACATAGGTGCAAAGGGGAGAAACCTACTGATGACCCATAGGCCACAGTGGAGCAACCTGTAGGTGAACGTACACCAGTATGCTTACAGGGAGCATTGGTCCTCAAACTAGCTTAGATGATGCATTTTAGGGCTGAAACTTTGGGGGATAAAGGGAACATGCTTAGGGCTTTGTGCAAGATGGTGACAAGGGAGGATAGGATGTTGATTGATCCCATTAGGAGGCTCATTGATCAGATGTGAAAAAATGGCCTATAAAACTTTGTTTCTCATTTTGTATGATAGATTCATTAAATAGATGGTAAAATTGTTTTTCTTCATGGTGAATTATCTAAAAAAAATCATATTTAGAAACCCCTAGTTTTGTAATAGATTCTATTTTTTTCTATCAACTGTAGAAGTCCATATATGGTTTGAAGTAGGTCCTTTAGGTCTGGTATGTTAAGATTAATCAATTCTTCTCAATCTTGGGTTCAAATGTATGAATTTGATCATAGTCCTTATCCATTACACAATAATGGTGATAATCTGAATATTGGTGTTTATATTGATGATTTGGTTATAACTAGCAGTAATTCTGATCAAATTCTGAGATTGAAAAGTTGTCAACTTGATGACTCTTTTAAGATGATAGATCTTGTTCTTTCACATTTGTTTCCCTCTTCAAGTTTTATAATTAAATGATGGCCATTTTCTCTCTCAATATAAATTGTATTAAAAATATTAAAATAACTTAAGATGGATGATTATAATTCATGTGCTAAATCCTTTCATCAGGTGTTAAATTGACTAAAGTGTTCCAAACTATGAAATTTGATGCAACCATTTATTGACAATTGATTGGTGGCCTTATTTATTTAACTCACAACCAACCTCAAATTTCCTTTGTTGTTATGATCCCAATTTTATGTGGGATCTATAATAAACCCACTGGAAAGATACAAAGAAAATTGTTTATTATGTTAAGGGTGTCTCTCGTTTTAGTATCAAATATTTTTAAATTTCAGATTCATTAGTTGACTTCCTCAACTCATACTAGGAAAATGGAAACGATGATAGAAATCCTACTTTTGACTATGTGTTTCATATTGAACCCTTGATTTGGTTATCCAAGAATTAGTTTCATCTCTCATTCGACTATGGAAGTTGAATATCATGGCACTATTAGTGCAAGGACAAAGGAAATTTGGATTCAACAACTCCTGGGAGAGCTTAGTTTACCCATCAAATCCTCATTTCTATTTATTGTGATCATCATAGCTCAATTTAGGTTGCTAACAATCCCATTGCATATAGTAATATGAAGCATATCATGCTTCATGATATTAGATTGATAATATCTTACAAGTCTATTGGTTAAAGCCAAGTTTATTAAGCTATGTGATATACTAGGGGTTTAAGAAGCTACAATTGCAGGGGAGAGTGTCACATTGATATAATTTCAGCTCTTGAACCTCCAAAACATTGTGTTGGTGGGTGTTTGTTGGAGCCTTGTTGGCATTATAATGCATGTGTTGTACTTGATGACAACCCACTCATAGAAGATCATCTCACTTATATACAACAAGATGGATCTACAGAAGAGATATCAGATGTGACAGAATGCATGAGGTGCCGAATAGCTCAAAGGGATCAGAAGACAGTTTACAAGTAAGCTTTGCCATCAAGTCCAAAGGGGGAGATTGTTGGCATTATGGCTAAAGTATTGTCCTTGATGGCAACTTATACAGGTGATAGATCCCAGTACAACAGGTCAGTAGCAGAGATTGATGATTAGCCTCTCAGATTGGAAGAAAATAAGAGGCTCGCAGGTGAATCGTTCAAAAGGTGCGGACCCGCAGGTTCTGCATTCATAATGTGCGTACATGTTCGCGGGATCACAGAACAAAAGGTGCGGTCCTAAAGTGCACACACTTTCATGCAGAGAAAAGCACACGTGGGGTTTCTTATGTTTAACCCTTGGTATTTAGCCCATCGGTATTGTGTTATTATGGTTTTGGCCCGTGGTATTGTGAAAGGCCTAAGGCTATAAAAGAGGAAGGAGATCATTTGGCTAGGGTATGCTTTTGGGTTGAATATCTTATGGGAGCTTGATCTGAAATACTATGATCTCTTGGTGAGTAATGTCTAGATCTAAATAAGGCGAATCTACTGATGGGTCGAGATCATCTTGGCGCAAGATCAGATCTGTAGATCTGATAGACTGGGGTATGCTTGAAGTCTGAAAAACACCTATAACCTCAGGACCGCAGGCGCAACACGGCGAATGTGCGAGAGGAACGCAGGCGATCCATAGGCGCTGTGCGGACGCACGCAGAGTAGCAGAAGGCGCAGCTGCGGTGGTACGCGGCACTACAGAAGGAGAAGTGCGGAGGTATCTTGGAGGTGCGCGACGCGATAGAAGGAGTAGGTGCGGAGGCAGAGCAAAGATACGCGGCGCGACAGAAGACGCAGGTGCGTAGGCACCCTAGGAGTACGCGGCGCGACAGAAGACATAAGTGCGTATCTGCACAGAAGTACGCAGAAAGACAGAAGGTACAGTGCGTGTGCCCGCAGAAAATCAAACAGTTAGCTGCGGATACCCGCGGGTCAGTAGTTGGTGCAGGGGCGGATACCCGCAGGTTTCCGTTGGAGAAGCTGCGTACATTTCTTAGAATATGTCTTAGCTGCTTCTGTTGTTTACTGAAGTATTCTGGGTTGTTAAGTGATGTCTGGTATTATGTTCTGATAACAGCAGTCTGAGAAGTGATTGATTAAATGATTGATGGATGAATGGATCAGGTTCTTAATGACTCATCTTTATGTGACTAGATCTGGTTGATGACTCATTTGTATATGTATTGATCTAGTGCTTGGGTAATTCAGAAGTTTGTTTATGTGCCTCAATGTTGTTGTTGGGTCCAGTATGAAAATTGGATGAAACGTGGCCTTTCAGATTATGTGTTGTGGTTCAGTGTATCCAGTATGAAAATTGATGAAACGTGGTACCTGGAGGAGAGAAGATTGTAGGCTGGCGCCTACGTACTAGTATCTAAGCTAGTACAAGAGCAAAGGGGGTTGTAGCTCCTGTACTGGTATAAGACTGCACCAGTATTGTAAAAGGATTTTCTTATTAAGAAGAAGATTGAGATGACTTGCAGCAGGTGGTTTTCTCCCACATTGGGTTTCCACCTTATATCATGGTGTTCATGTGTGTGACTTATGTGTGATGATCTGTTCTATTTTACTGCACCAGTTTACTGTTAATATGGTTGATAATGTTCTAATGCACTCATTAAGGATCAACTAACTGAATCATAAGAAGTTGTGGAAGTAGCATATATGAATCTGAATATGGAAATGAAAAAGTTTTATTAATGTGATAATACTGATTCACCCCCCCCTCTCAGTATTATTTCCAACAATTGGTATCAGAGCAGGTCCTTTGGTAGAAGCTTGATCGCTTGAAGGAGATCCGTGGAACAATGGGAAAGAAGCTTAAGAAGAAAGCTCATAAGAAGAAGAAGACATCTCAGAAGAACTATGACAGTGGGAGAATCGATTGGGGATTAGGTATAAGAAGCTCTTCAGATTCGGATTTAGATTCGGAATCATTTCAGAATGAAGATGAACTATCAGAAGGATATCAAATAGAAGCAGAATTTAACAGGCTGACAAACAAAATTAGTGAACAAGAAAGACTTCTGAACATAAATAGTGGTGCCCTCAAAGAAGCTGTTACTAGACAAAAGGCTCAACGAGAGTTATTCAAGGAGAAATATCAAAAGTTGCAGGTTGAAGCAACATCTCTAAGAGATGAAGTCAATGAAAAGAACACAACCATCAAGAAACTCAGAGATAGATCTAGTTACTATGAAAGTCTTGAAGCCACGATCCGCTCTCTAAAGGATATTCAAGGAGAAATATCAAAAGTTGCAGGTTGAAGCAACATCTCTAAGAGATGAAGTCAATGAAAAGAACACAACCATCAAGAAACTCAGAGATAGATCTAGTTACTATGAAAGTCTTGAAGCCACGATCCGCTCTCTAAAGGAAGATCTTGAAGAATCAAAGAATCAGAATAAAGATCTAGTCCAAGATATTGAAAAATAGGGAAACAAAGTTATCAGCTTAAAATCTCAGCTAGAATGTGCCTCCAGAATTCGTCAAATGCAACAGGATCTGAATGAAGAACAAGAAAAGGAGATTCTCAAGCTAAAGCATCAGTTGGAAGAAGAAAGGAAAGCTGAAGAAGACATGAAGAAGCAATATCTAGAAAAAGAAGAACAACTTCAGGTTGAGGTAAATATCTTGAAAAGTAAATTAGAAGAAAAGAATAAGCTCTTAAGTTTTCAAGATAGTACTAAAGTCTTGGATGATATTCTTAATAGTCAAAGATCTCCTGCTATCAAAACTGGTCTTGGCTTTCATGAATCTGTTGAAGGTGAATCTAGTTCACAAGGTGAGGCAAGGAACTCTAAAGAGAAATCTAAAATGATCAACAAGGAGATAAGAGAGATGAAAGGTCAATCTCATCATCAACCAAGGAAAGAAATTCTTCAAAGAAAATCTTTTACTCCTCCTATGAATAATGTTGAATGTTATGTATGTCATAACCTTGGACATGTTGCAGCCAGATGTAGAAGAAGAAGGGTTCATGATCATCAAACAAACAAATCATCTCAGTCAAGGTACTTTAATGGATATTTCTTTGCTTGCAATATGTTTGGTCACAAAGCTGTTGATTGCTACAAAAGGAATATGAAACATGTAAGATGTTATGCATGTAACAAGCTTGGACATATAGCAAAGGAATGCAGGAACAAAGCACAGACATCACACCAAAAGGAGAAAACATCATCACACTTGAAGATATGGAAGAAAAAGGAAGTTCAGTCAGAAAGTGGTGGCACAACACATCATCAGAGGGAGCCGGAAGTGTAAAACTTCAATCTCCTACGCAAGCTTGATAAAGGGAAGTTGCATATATATGCGAATTTGTTACTGCACAGCCGCGTATATGATTGTTTGAAGAAAGGCAGTAGGGACAGATTCAAGAAAAGGATCAATTTTTCTCTAATTGATAATGGTTGCATTTTGCTAATGATGTGTGGATATGATGGTTAGAAGAATTTGTTGGAAATAATACTGAGAGGGGGGGGGTGAATCAGTATTATCACATTAATAAAACTTTTTCAATTCCATAATCAGATTCATATATGCTACTTCCACAACTTCTTAAGATTAAGTTAATCGATCTTCAATGAGTGCATTAGGACATTATCAACCATATTATCAGTTAACAGATGCAGTAACATAAAGTAGATCATCACACATAAGGCACACATATGAACACAATGATATAAGGTGGAAACCCAATGCGGGAGAAAACCACCTGCTGCAAGTCATCTCAATCTTCTTCTTAATAAGAAAATTCTTTTACAATATTTGTACTGGTGCAGCCTTATACCAGTACGGGAGCTACAACCCCCTTTGCTCTTGTACTAGCCGATCCATTTACTAGTACGCAGGCTACTACCTGCTACAATGCTCCAAAGATTTCCTTTAGCTCTTGTACTAGCTTAGATACTAGTACGTAGGCGTCGGCCTACAATCTTCTCTCCTTCAAGTACCACGTTTCATCAATTTTCATACTGGATACATTGAGGCACAACCCATAATCTTGAAAGGCCACATTTCATCCAATTTTCATACTGGACCCAACAACAACATTGAAGCTCAAACAACCTTCTGAAACACCCAATCAACTGTAGTAACTAGATCAACAATAATAGGACCAAACCCAGGATGCAACAATGATAAACAAAGATTTTAAGAGAAGGAAGCACCCTGCTCAACTGCTAGCCTGAGTCCGGACTCACCCTGCTCAACTGCTAGCCTGAGTCCCGGACTCACCCTGCTCAACTGCTGGCCTGAGTCCCTGGACGCACCCTGTTCAACTGCTAGCCTGCGTCTCGGACGCACTCTGCTCAACTGCTAGCCGGCGTCCCTCGCTCTGAGTCTTTTGAACTGCCTGCGTCTCGGCGCACCTGAACCCTTCTGCGCCTGCGTCCGGCGCACCTGAACCGGTTCGCTCCTGCGTCCCGGATGCACCTGAACCCTTACTGCACCTGCGTCTCTTTAGATATGAAAGATATAAAGACTTCAAGACTAACCCAAACAGTCAGATCTACAGATCTGATCGTGCGCCATAGCGATCATAGTCCATTAGAAGATTCGCCTTCATAGATTTGGACTAGATCTCACCAAAAGATATTCAACAAAGATGGTACCTAATCCAAATGAACTCCTTTGCTTTATATAGGCAAGCTTCTCCCCAAAACATGGAACAAAACCACAAGCCGACACCATAGAAACACAAAACCGTCGGCTAGATACCACACAAGAAACCCCCACGTGCTTTTCTCTGCCTTGAAATGTGTGCACTGGGCGGACGCACCTCCTGAACGGCTGGCCTGCGTTCCTGGACGCGGGTTTTGTATGGTATACCTGCGGGGACGCACTTGCTGAACATATTTCCTGCGTCCTTCTTGATTTATCACCTGAATGGGTTTGCCATCAAGGACAACACCTGAATCATAATGCCAACAATCTCCCCCTTTGGACTTGATGGCAACCACATAATCTTCAGCTTCATTCTCCCCCTTTGACATCAAGGGCAAAGGGTGGACCAAGATATTCTCTTCTTTGGTATACCTTCTGCTGTCCATACTCCCCCTAAGTACCTGCTGAAATCTCCAAATGTGCTCCCCCTTTGTGTATGCCAAAGTGTACCAATCTATCCATCCTGCTTTTGCTGAATTGTGCTGTTCATTCTCCCCTTGACTGTAGGCAAGATCTGCAAAAGATGTTCTTCAAGAAGAACAAAGACTTATACATCATAGAAGACCTTCCTATCACCAAAAGACTCAACATACATTCATCACCCAACCTAGTGGGGATATACCAATATTGACTCATCCACCTAACCATGTGAAGATACATGATAATACATGAACATTTCATCATTCATCCCAGGCATAGTGGGGAAACCAACATAGGCCGTTACATGACCTTGACATCATAAAAGAGATACATGACATAGTGATGAAATATCTAGACCAAGACTTTATCAACAACTTCTAACCATAATGCCAACAATGCATTATTTGAAGAATATTCTCCCCCTGAGTGTGAGCCAACCATGTCTGAACCATTTCCTGAGTCTGTTCTGCTCCCCCTGAGCCTGAGCCAACCATGACTGAACCTGGGTCTGTTCTGCTGCCCTTTCTCCATATACGCGACTTTTCAGCCTGTAACTCGCGTATATACGCGACTTGTCTTCATTATATCAGCGTATGCAGGATGGAATACTGAATTTCATCACTTTCAGATTCCCCTGTGTCTGTTATGTCAGTTGACTGAGTTATCCCACACCTTTCTGTCTCTGTCTTCTTCAATTCCTGCAACTGTGATGATGTATGGTCCCCTTGTCTTGAATTTTGAAATCTGCTCCTGCATTCCCTTGCTTTATGCCCATAGTTGTTGCATGTATAACACCTTATATTTTTCATGTTCCTTCTATCACAATCAATTGCTTTGTGTCCATATGCATTGCAAGCAAAGCAATACCCTCTGAAATACCTGGGATGCGATGATCTTTCTTGAACCATTCTACTTCTGCATCTGGCTGCAACATGTCCAAGATTATGACATACATAACATTCAACATTATTCATAGGAGGAGTAAAGGATTTTCTTTGAGGAATCTCTTTCCTTGGTTGATGATGAGATTGATCTTTCACTTCTTCGTTGATCACTTTAGATTTCCTTTTAGAGTTTCTTGCCTCACCTTGTGAACTAGATTCACCTTCAACAGATTCATGGAAACCAAGACCAGTCTTTATAGCTGGGGACCTTTGACTACTAAGAATATCATCCAATACTTTAGAGCTATCTTGAAATCGTAAAAGCTTATCCTTTTCTTCTAGTTTACCTTTCAATATATTTACCTCAACCTGAAGCTGTTCTTCCTTTTCAAGGGATTTCTTTTTCAAAATTTCTTCAGCTTTCCTTCCTTCTTCCATTTGTTCCCTTAGTTTGAGAATTTCCTTTTCTTGTTCTTCATACAGATCCTGCTGCATTTGACGAACTCGGAAGGCACATTCCAGTTGAGATTTTAAGCTGGTGACTTCGTTTTCTTGTTTTGCAATAGCTTGGAGTAGATCTGTATTCTGCTTCTTTGATTCTTCAAGATCTCCTTTTAGTGAGAGGATTGTAGCTTCAAGATTTTCATAGTAGCTGGATCTATCTTTGAGTTTCTTGATGGTTGTGCTTCTTTCGTTGACTTCTTTTCTTAATGATGTCACTTCATGCTGCAATTTTTGACATTGGTCTTCCTTGTCCTTGAGTAGCTTTCTTACCTTGTTTCCTTCTTCTAGTTGTGCCCTTAGTTTGGTAGCTTCTTCTTTGAAATCACATTCCTTTTTGTTTAATAGATCTTGTTGATCTCTAATTTTGTCTGTCAGCCTTTTAAATTCTGCCTCTATTTGATATCTTTCTTGTTCACCCATAAGAGCAAATTCAGTAGTTTCGCTATCACTTTCATCTCTTTCACAAGGAAATATAGCTGGAACATCAGAGGATAACACATTCATACCTGATAATGACTCTGAATCTGATTCTGAATCTGAAGAGCTTCTTATGCCTAATCCCCAATCGATTCTTCCACTGTCATAGTTCTTCTGAGATGACTTCTTTTTCTTATTAGCTTTCTTCTTAAGCTTCTTTCCCATTGTTCCACGGATCTCCTTCAAGCGATCAAGCTTCTATCAAAGGACCGGCTCCGATACCAATTGTTGGAAATAATACTGAGAGGGGGGGGGTGAATCAGTATTATCACATTAATAAAACTTTTTCAATTCCATAATCAGATTCATATATGCTACTTCCACAACTTCTTAAGATTAAGTTAATCGATCTTCAATGACTGCATTAGGACATTATCAACCATATTATCAGTTAACAGATGCAGTAACATAAAGTAGATCATCACACATAAGGCACACATATGAACACAATGATATAAGGTGGAAACCCAATGCGGGAGAAAACCACCTGCTGCAAGTCATCTCAATCTTCTTCTTAATAAGAAAATTCTTTTACAATATTTGTACTGGTGCAGCCTTATACCAGTACGGGAGCTACAACCCCCTTTGCTCTTGTACTAGCCGATCCATTTACTAGTACGCAGGCTACTACCTGCTACAATGCTCCAAAGATTTCCTTTAGCTCTTGTACTAGCTTAGATACTAGTACGTAGGCGCCGGCCTACAATCTTCTCTCCTTCAAGTACCACGTTTCATCAATTTTCATACTGGATACATTGAGGCACAACCCATAATCTTGAAAGGCCACATTTCATCCAATTTTCATACTGGACCCAACAACAACATTGAAGCTCAAACAACCTTCTGAAACACCCAATCAACTGTAGTAACTAGATCAACAATAATAGGACCAAACCCAGGATGCAACAATGATAAACAAAGATTTTAAGAGAAGGAAGCACCCTGCTCAACTGCTAGCCTGAGTCCGGACTCACCCTGCTCAACTGCTAGCCTGAGTCCCGGACTCACCCTGCTCAACTGCTGGCCTGAGTCCCTGGACGCACCCTGTTCAACTGCTAGCCTGCGTCTTGGACGCACTCTGCTCAACTGCTAGCCGGCGTCCCTCGCTCTGAGTCTTTTGAACTGCCTGCGTCTCGGCGCACCTGAACCCTTCTGCGCCTGCGTCCGGCGCACCTGAACCGGTTCGCTCCTGCGTCCCGGACGCACCTGAACCCTTACTGCACCTGCGTCTCTTTAGATATGAAAGATATAAAGACTTCAAGACTAACCCAAACAGTCAGATCTACAGATCTAATCGTGCGCCATAGCGATCATAGTCCATTAGAAGATTCGCCTTCATAGATCTGGACTAGATCTCACCAAAAGATATTCAACAAAGATGGTACCTAATCCAAATGAACTCCTTTGCTTTATATAGGCAAGCTTCTCCCCAAAACATGGAACAAAACCACGAGCCGACACCATAGAAACACAAAACCGTCGGCTAGATACCACACAAGAAACCCCCACGTGCTTTTCTCTGCCTTGAAATGTGTGCACTGGGCGGACGCACCTCCTGAACGGCTGGCCTGCGTTCCTGGACGCGGGTTCTGTATGGTATACCTGCGGGGACGCACTTGCTGAACATATTTCCTGCGTCCTTCTTGATTTATCACCTGAATGGGTTTGCCATCAAGGACAACACCTGAATCATAATGCCAACAGAATTTTGGTTCTAACTTGATATTGATGATGTCTTGATACTTCTTATCAATATGCATGATCAGATCTGACAAATGGCACAGGTTTAGGGGGAGCATATGCTCTTAATGCATTGTTGGCATTATGGTTAATAGTCCTTGGTGATGATGCTTATTTGGCTAAATGATGTGATATGGTTATAAGTTGTCCATCTCATATGTTTCTTGGGTTTACATAGTTGGCGTTCTGATCAGATTTATGGTTGATTCTTTATGGTGCTTACATGGTGATCTTCATAAGGATAAGGAGAAGTACAAATCTTGAATACACATCTTCCTCTCTTGATAATGAGTCACTCATATGCTGCTGTCATCCTATACATAAAGATCATATAATTCAATTATGATGCAGGATTCCTATTATAGATGAAGATTGTTGGCTGGATACATGGTTGATTATTGCATTGATGGAGACTTGATGATGATGAGTTCCTACCTATATGATGATATATTGTTTTGTATATATGTTGATTGATGCAGATATTCCAAATTGATGATACTTGGCTAAGGTGTTTCTCTCATATGTGAGAATGTGAATGATTCAAAAGGTTGAGTTGATGAGGACATACATTGACGATTCATGCAAGGTGTCGATCTAGTTGCTGTTGACAGATACTATACAGTGTCATTATTGATGATCCTTTTTTAGGTGTTTGGGCTCTGTTATATATGTCATTCGATGTAAAGGTCATAGCAAGACTCATGTTGTAATAGTGCATCTCTATCTTTTGTAGTCATTTGATGAGATCTCTTCAGGTCATGTAACGGCCTATGTTGGTTTCCCCACTATGCCTGGGATGAATGATGTTGTTCCCTTATGTTATCATATGTAAACGTTTTGTATATCACCATTGTGATGGGAGATAGATGTATGTATGAGTCTTTGGTGATAGGAAGGTCATTTATGATGTATAGAGTCATGTTCTTCTTGTAGAACATCTTTTTGCAGACCTTGCTTACAGTCAGGGGGAGCGTATTTCAGCAGAGCAGAAATTTCAGCATGTTCTCAGAAAGAGCATGGACAGACTGGTGCACCATGGCATATACAAAGGGGGAGCTCATTCCCAGGGGGAGTATGGTCAGCAAAGGAAGAGAATATCTTGGTCCGCCCTTTGCCCTTGATGTCAAAGGGGGAGAGTGATTTGGTGTTGTTGCCATCAAGTCCAAAGGGGGAGATTGTTGGCATTATAATGCATGTGTTGTACTTGATGGCAACCCACTCATAGAAGATCATCTCACTTATATACAACAAGATGAATCTACAGAAGAGATATCAGATGTGACAGAATGCATGAGGTGCCGAACAGCTCAAAGGGATCAGATGACAGTTCACAAGTAAGCTTTGCCATCAAGTCCAAAGGGGGAGATTGTTGGCATTATGGCTAAAGTATTGTCCTTGATGGCAACTTATACAGGTGATAGATCCCAGTACAACAGGTCGGTAGCAGAGATTGATGATTAGCCTCTCAGATTGGAAGAAAATAAGAGGCTCGCAGGTGAATCGTTCAAAAGGTGCGGACCCGCAGGTTCTGCATTCATAATGTGTGTACATGTTCGGAGGATCACAGAACAAAAGGTGCGGTCCTAAAGTGCACACACTTTCATGCAGAGAAAAGCACACGTGGGGTTTCTTATGTTTAACCCTTGGTATTTAGCCCGTCGGTATTGTGTTATTATGGTTTTGGCCCGTGGTATTGTGAAAGGACTAAGGCTATAAAAGAGGAAGGAGATTATTTGGCTAGGGTATGCTTTTGGGTTGAATATCTTATGGGAGCTTGATCTGAAATACTATGATCTCTTGGTGAGTAATGTCTAGATCTAAATAAGGCGAATCTACTGATGGGTCGAGATCATCTTGGCGCAAGATCAGATCTGTAGATCTGATAGACTAGAGTATGCTTGAAGTCTGAAAAAAACCTATAACCTCAAGACGATAGGCGCAACACGACGAATGTGCGAGAGGAACGCAGGCGATCCATAGGCTCTGTGTGGACGCACGCAAAGTAGCAGAAGGCACAGCTGCGGTGGTATGCGGCGCTACAGAAGGAGAAGTGCGGAGGTATCTTGGAGGTGCGCGGAGCGATAGAAGGAGTAGGTGTGAAGGCAGAGCAAAGATGCGCGGCGTGACAGAAGACGCAGGTGCGTAGGCACCCTAGGAGTACGCGGCGCGATAGAAGACATAAGTGCGTATCTGCACATAAGTACGCAGAAAGACAGAAGGTACAGTCCGTGTCCCCACAGAAAATCAAACAGTTAGCTGCGGATACCCGTGGGTCAGTAGTTGGTGCAGGGGCGGATACCCGCAGGTTTCCGTTGGAGAAGCTGTGTACATTTCTTAGAATATGTCTTAGCTGCTTCTATTGTTTACTGAAGTATTCTGGGTTGTTAAGTGATGTCTGGTATTATGTTCTGATAACAGCAGTCTGAGAAGTGATTGATTAAATGATTGATGGATGAATGGATCAGGCTCTTAATGACTCATCTTTATGTGACTAGATCTGGTTGATGACTCACTTGTATATGTATTGATCTAGTGCTTGGGTAATTCAGAAGATTGTTTATGTGCCTCAATGTTGTTGTTGGGTCCAGTATGAAAATTGGATGAAACGTGGCCTTTCAGATTATGTGTTGTGGTTCAGTGTATCCAGTATGAAAATTGATGAAACGTGGTACCTGGAGGAGAGAAGATTATAGGCTGGCGCCTACGTACTAGTATCTAAGCTAGTACAAGAGCAAAGGGGGTTGTAGCTCCCGTACTGGTATAAGACTGCACCAGTATTGTAAAAGGATTTTCTTATTAAGAAGAATATTGAGATGACTTGCAGCAGGTGGTTTTCTCCCACATTGGGTTTCCACCTTATATCATGGTGTTCATGTGTGTGACTTATGTGTGATGATCTGTTCTATTTTACTGCACCAGTTTACTGTTAATATGGTTGATAATGTTCTAATGCACTCATTAAGGATCAACTAACTGAATCATAAGAAGTTGTGGAAGTAGCATATATGAATCTGAATATGGAAATGAAAAAGTTTTATTAATGTGATAATACTGATTCACCCCCCCCCCTCTCAGTATTATTTCCAACAAACCTAAGGTTATGTAGGTTCATCACATCAATGGATCTTCTATAGATAACCAGTGAAAGCATTAAATAATATGAGATAGTTAGTCAAGTAGCCAACTCGCAGAATATTCAACTGATAATTCGACGAGTTAGTCAAGTGGTCAACTTGAAGAGGGGTCAACTAAGTCATGAAAGGGTTATGTTGGATGGTTAGGAGGACTTAGGTAGTCGATTATCAAACCAAAATTAGGTTGCCTAGAATAGTCAACTAACTGACAAAATAACGAGGATTTCATGAAAAAGATTGAAACTATCAATACTCATTTATGGATTGAATCTTCCACAATTCAAGGAAGTTGGTTAAATTTGGACACTATAAATAAAGAACACTATGGATTGAATATTATATCAAAAAAAATCAAATTACATGAATGAGAAATATGATTATTATGCTCATCATGCATTGTGATGTTCTAACCACAACATATTATACTTAAATGCTTTAATATTCTTTTAGATACCACCCATAATAATGGAGCATAATTAATCTTCTATTTATTTCGTTAAATCCTTTTCTTTACTCTATATTTTTTAAGTTCCCTCAATTCCCAACATTTCAAGTAAGAAGAAGAAGTAAAGAATCTGAAGCAAAAGTATACAAAAATAATTCATTTTCAAAATATAGGCTATGTAAAGTTGAGGTAGAAACAATATCTCATTTTATTTTCCCAAATAATTTCTTTCCAATGGAACCCACTTGAATTTTTGATACTTCTGGATCAATTCATGCAAAACTTTAACAATTTTATAGAAATTAGGAAAACACTTGCTTACAAAGTTAATATTTCGTAAAAAAAGATTACATTAATATTTTATTATGGAGAGTAATCTAAGTGATTTCCTTGGTCCTTTAGGGATCCACCAATACACCATCTAAGTATCAATTTTTCTCAAGGGACTACAATTTTTAATTTGAATTAAGTCAAATACCATAATTTCTACATCTTTTAAAAATCTAGTTGAGATGTTATGGGTGGTTGAGTGTTTCTTGGAATAAGTAATAACATTATCAATATATATAATACTATTCTCTTATTAATCAAACCTATGCATACAATGTCCATGGATATTTAAAAAATAGTACCTACATTCATAATACTAAAAGGAATTTTCTTGTAAGAAAATCTTCCACACATTGTTTAGGAAATTATTTTCGCTCTATCTTATTCAAGATCCAAAATTTTGTTATCTTGTAAGAAAGCATTTTAGAATCATAAACTAATTATAATATATATTCCTGGGTAGTTATTGGATAATTGTGATTTTTAAGATTCCTAATTTAAATTTGTGAAATCCACATAGATTCTAATTTTCCCACTTTTCTTGCAAGCGAGGGCTAGATTAGCCACCTGGAAAAAATGGAAAACAACATAATTTTAGCAGCAAGCAATTATTTTACTTTATTTTTGCACTTATGGTTCTAAAGTAGGATTCTTATTTTATGTTTATGTTAAAAACACTTGGATTCCTTTTTTATTTGGATTGTGTGCTATTTTCATGTTGTATGTTTTTAGATCATTGTATGACCAAACAAACACAACCGTGTATTGTTTAAACAATTTAATATATGCTTGTCTTTCCTGGTTAGTGTGGCATGGGACACATTTTACATTTTTTGAGATCCTTATTGGATCCTAAATTGATCACTTCAAACTACATTGATGAAATGTGGGTCTTAACTTTGGTTGGACTCTTAAAGCTATCCTACAAATCAAAAAGATTTTCCAATGTGACCACATTGTAAATTTCAAACCCTATAAAATAATTGAATGCATACATGGGTTCTTAGTAATTTCTTAGTAATAATAAAAAAGTGATAGGATGGGAATTAGAGATTTATCATAGAACCTAAAACAATAATTTATTTAACCTAAAACAATAATTTATTTAGAGCCACATCTCTAATATTTATTTATATAATATAATATATAAGATATTGCGACATCCAAAACCGCTAATTAATTAACCCATATTAAAACTTTAATTCATTAATAAGAATTAGAAAACAAGAGGTTGAAACCATGTGCCAAAAACTACTAAAAATGGATGCAAAAAAATCCCAAAAATGATTCACCCTTGAAAACCTTGGCAAGGGTGGAGGCGAAGTAGGAACAGGGAAGCGCGAACAGAGTTCAGCGCACGTAGGGGTAGTCAAGAACCCTATGAAGGGTGGCAGAGGAGGGGGCTCCAATCCCTCCTACAAGGAGGCCCTGGCCAACAGGGGGAAGAAGCCTCTAGAAAATGTTAGGGAAATAGGGGTGGAAGGAAAAAAAAGCATGGAAGAGGGAACAGAAGAACCCACAGAAAAGGATCAAAATGGCACAAAAGACAAGGAGGTGGAAGACAAAAAAATAGGAAACTAAAGACAAGAAACAAAAGGGACATTGTAAACTCAAAACAGATATAACTCCCGGGGTGATTTTAAATAATCCAGAACTGCAGGCATACAGAGAACACATATGCCATCATCTGTAAGTTCATGGGACTATGGCCCACTGAAAAAACTCTACAATCATAGATCAAATACCATTGGAAACCTAAAGGAAGCATAGATCTTCATCTTGCGTCTAAGGGTTTCTTTACAGTGGTGTTCACAAATATTGAAGACAAGGATAAAATATTTGAAGGAGGGCCCTACTTCTATGCTACTGCAGGGTTCTATATGAGACCTTGGGTAATGAACTTTGTCCCAGAAAAAGAGACTTTTACTTCAGTTCCAGTTTGGGTAAGACTCTACTCTCTATCTCTTGATTATTGGAAAAATGAATCATTAGCAGCCATAGGCAATAAATTAGGTCGCTATGTTAAAGCCTATGAAGCCAACAGAAGGGCAAAATATACTTCCTTTGCCAGAATTTGTGTGGAAATGAACCTATCAGGAGCTCTACTGGAGGAAATAATCTTGGAATTTTTTGATGAAGAATGGGTGCAAATAGTAGATTATGAGCACATTCCATTCAGATGTCGCAAATGCCATGAACATGGACATCTTTTTAGAGACTGTCCGCTCAACAAAGAAATAAATAAAAGCAGAAGAAATACAGTGAAAGAATCAGATAGCTTTCAGAAAGTGGTTAACCGAAGTAAAGGAAGTAAGAGAGGTCTGAAGAATCAGTAGCGCGAAGAACAACAGGTCAGAAAAAATAGTTTTCAGGTGCTTCAGGAAGAAGAAGAGAATACTAAAGAAGAACAAGCAATGGAAGGGAGTTCTGCAGAAAAGGAGGAAGGGAAAAACCCAGAAAAAACACAAAATGATGAGTACTAGAAAGAAGCCACTATGAGTGATGTTGAACAAGAAATGGATTAGGAAATCACCCAGAATGATACGGACCCAGACGACCATGAACTACTAGAAATTCTTGACAAAGAAAACCTAGACCTAGAAGGCTTCTTAAGGCAGGGCACCATAGGGGGAGTGGATTCGCTACCTCAAGAGGACCTCAACAGAATACAACAATTGTTTCTTTGGATATCGCAAACTGAGGAGCCAGAGTGATGTAACAACACAGACAAGTAGGACAGTAGAGGAGTGAAAATTATGAAAACTACATTGGGATTAGTCAATAGAAACCCAGGCAAAGAAATAGGTAGGAAAAAGCAAAATGAACTCTTGATGGAGTGTGGAAAACTGATGATTGATTCAGGTAAGATGAAAGATCTAGCCAGTTACTCCTTTACAAATATTTTATAATGAAGTTGACATCTTTGAATATTAGAGGTCTAGGGATTAAGAGAAAGCAAATAATGCTCAACAACAGAATGAAACAAGAAATTCCAGATATAATGTTTACCCAAGAAACGAAATGTTCCATTCAAAAGGTAAGACAAATCCACAGTAAATGGCTCAGCAACTATGAGTTTCTTGAAGTAAAAGTAGAGAATACAGCAGGGGGTTTACTAACTCTATGGAATCCCCACAAAATTGGCATTCTGGATACTGAGGCATCCAGAAATTACTTATCGATTGTCATTCAACTAGTAGGAGAAAGAGATACCTTTCTAGTCACAAATGTTTAAGGCCCTCAAAGAATAGATGACAAACTTAAGTTTCTGGATACCCTAGTTGATCTCAAGAGAAAACATACAGACATACCCTGGATCATGGGAGGGGATTTTAACATGATTAAATCCCTTTCAGAGAAGAAAGGAGGAACAAAATCTCTAAGTAGAGACTCCATGGCTTTCCAAACTTTCTTTGACAACATAAATCTAGTGGATACCAATTGGAACATTGGCCTATTTACTTGGAACAACAGGCAAGGAGGAGATGCCCTAGTCGCCTCAAGGCTTGGCAGATTCTTGATCTCTGAGAATCTCATGCTAGATGGGAAAGAGGTAACAGCATGAGTTCTTCCCTTTGGTGGCTCAGATCATTGGCCAATCCAATTGGAAATCAAGAGCATAGGTACTCCTAGAAATAAACCCTTCAGATTTGAAAATATTTGGCTGTCACACCCAGACTTCACAAACAACATTGAGAAATGGTGGTCAGAGGACTTACAAATTCAGGGAACCAGAATGTATCTTCTTCACAAGAGACTAAAGCACATAAAATGTCAGCTTAAGGAATGGAATAAGAAGGATTTTCGTAATATTTTCGAAGAAAAGAGAGTAGTTGAAAACAAAATGCAGGCTCTCAACCAAGCTCTAATCAAGGAAGGCTTTGATAAAGAGATCAGTGAACAAGCAAATAAACAACATCAAAAATGGGAGGATCTATGTAAATAAGAGGAAATAATTTGGAGACAAAAATCCAGATTTCAATGGTTAAAAGAAGGAGAGCACAACACTAAGTTCTTTCATAGAACCACCATGGCCAATAGAGTTCACAACAATATCTCTTCAATCAAGAATGAAGCAGGGGAACTTCAGATATCCCATAAAGCTATAGAAGCTACATTAGTCCACCACTTCCAAGGTATAGCACAGGAGATCATTTCCGATAGAGAGCAAGCCATCAAGGAAATTACTAGAAACATACCGAAACTGGGTTAGATGGGTAATGGCACTGGTGACCTCCTCCAATTTTTCTATATTGGTTAATGGCTCCCCCTCAGAGATTTTCAATCCTTCTAGAGGCCTCAGACAGGGGGGACCTACTCTCCCCCTTCCTTTTTATTATCATGATGGAAGGGCTGGGTATAGCTATAAAATAGGCACAATCCACAGGAAGGATTAAACGCCTGCAACTCACTGATAATGGGCATGCTTTGACTCACCAACAATTTGTAGATGATACCATGCTTCAGGGACTCCCCACAGTGCAAGAAGCCTCAAGCTACAAAAGAATTCTAAATCTTTTTGCCTCAGGTTCAGGTATGGAAGTAAATCTCTCCAAATCTAAAATATTTTTCTTCAATACCAATATTGCTATTAAAAAAAACCATATCCAAAATTCTTGGATTCCAAAGGGATTGTCTTCCTTCAAAATATTTAGGAGTTTCTCTAACGGAAAAACCAATGCACAAAGTATATGGGAATCTTTGATCAACAAGTTGCAGGATAAAGTCAGTAAATGGACCATCAGATCTTTAAATCTTGTTGGCAGACTATTTCTCACCAAAGCAGTGCTTCAATCTATTCCCATCTTCATGTTATCAGCCCTCCCAGCTTCAAAAGGGATCCTTCAGTAGTTCAGAGTTATTCAAAGAAATTTCCTTTGGGGTAGGAAGGAGACCAAGAGAAAATGGCCCTTAGTGTCTTGGGATAAAATTTGTAAGCCCAAGAACCATGGAGGGCTTGGATTGGATGGTCAAGAGATACTCAGCAAGGCTCTAGGGGCCAAACTTTGGTGGCGCTGGGTCTAGCAACCAGAAACTCAATGGGAAAAGATATAGAAAGAAAAATACGCTAATTCTTGGCAGAACAGTGATCTTATAAGAATGTCAGGAAATATAAAGGGTTCTTATATTTGGAACAAAGCTTGGAAAAATAGAAGACTAGTACAAGAGACTAGCTTTTGGGAAATCAGAGACAGGAATCTTCCTCTTTTCCAGGAGGATAAATGGCAGCAAGAATCAATTCTGGTAAACGAAGAGTTTATAGATCTTAAACAGGAGTCAAAGTCCCAAGGCTAATAAAGGTTAAAGACTTTTGGACACATCCTCATCTTATGGAAAAGTGGAGATTCTGGAGAAACATAGATTGCAATAATAACAATCTCCTGAAAACTAAAGCAGAGGAACTTAGGAAAATTATAGAACAAAGGAAGATCTTAGTGGTAGAGGGACAAGACCAACTGAGATGGGGAGATAACAAAGAGGGCACCTTTAATCTTAAGGAAGCTAAAAGCATTCTCCTTGGGCTGGATCCCCTGGTTTCAGACAAAATCTAGAAAAACCTTTGGAAACATCCAGGGTGGATGAAAATCAAAAGCTTCATGTGGGTTGTTATCACAAGAAAATTTTGACTTGGGACAACATAAGGAAGAGAGGTGTACAGGGGCCTTCAAGATGCCTGCTATGTGAAGATCAAGAAGAAACCTTGGAACATTTACTCAACAATTGTAGTTTCACATCCTGGTTATGGGATTTATTTGCTGCAATCTTTCAACAATCTGATAGGGACAAAAGGAGCATCATTAATACCCTCATCAATTGGAGGAAAAAAATTTGGATAATGAAATTCTTAACTCAGCGTGGGCTCTTGTTCCAAGCTTCATCATATGGAATGTGTGGAAGGAGAGGAACAAAAGAATTTTTAAGGGAGAAAAAAAGCCCCCTCAACACCTACTGGAGTTAATCCTGAAACAGATCAAGGAGACTGTGAGAAGCATTGTTCGTAACCTTCGTAAAAAACCCCCCTCAGACACTGATTCCAAAATTCTCAGGCAGTTGGGGCTGCAGAGGCTCCTTGCGACGGATTCGGAAAAGGAATTTTGGCATCCTCCTCCAGCAGACTATTTAAAATACAACGTTGATGGGGCTTCTAAGGGAACTTGGGAACAACAGGGTATGGAGGTGTTCTCAGAAATTCAGAGGGAAGCATACTTAGCATCTTTCATTACCACCTAGGTATAGCCACCAACAACATGGCCGAGCTAATGGCTATGGAACAATGCCTGGATTTGCTGAAGCAGGACAACTATCAAAATGTCATGATAGAGGCATATTTAGAGTTAATTATCAACTCTGTGCATAAAATTCACAATGAAACCACACTGAATAAAGTCTCTAAAAATTGGAAACTAATGAAAGTTTTCTAAAGGATTCAAAGCCATCTTCAGGGCCTGCGCACTATCAGTTTCCATCACGTTCACAGAAAGGCAAACAAGCTGGCAGATCTTCTAGCCAACCAAGGGGTCAGTTGCACAAGGAAAACATGGGTTGACGAAGTGGCAGGAGTTGAGGCCTAGTAGATTGAGAGATCAATGCGACAATCAGGCGAAAGATGACAAGGAGGTGTTTAGACTCAACACCTTGGGAAATGGCTCGAATGGATTTTCCCCTAGTTGAGCTTTCCTTTTGGGTATTGTTTGTGGAAGAAAAAGATCCTTGTCTAGTTACCCAGACTCAAGGTGTAAGAGTGATGCGGATCTCAGTTGTTTCTCGTAAGCCTTGGCTCAATGGAACACCTTTACCCTTGCTTTTTCCTAATCCAAGACGAGGTAGTTCTGTATTTAACAGAGGAATCAGGTGTTTCAGAAACTGGAGGTTTTAGTCAACGAAGTCTAGATGGAAAAACCACCTCCTAGGTGGTTTCAGACTGGTTGTGCAGCCCTCGGAGTGGGTATGGTTTTCACGTGGTTGTAGCGATCCCATTCATCTGGTGACGTGTGGCAGGGTCGGGGGGTGGAATACCACCCTCCATCGTGAAATAAATTTCCGCCTTTTTATCCGTCATGAAATTCTTCTCATCCATTGGATTCGCGTGTTGCGAATCAATGGTGTTCTTTCAAAGTGCAACTTGGTGGGGCTGGAGCGGTATACTTCAAGCTCTTTTGAGAAGCGCGTTTTTTTTCTTGGCCATCGATCTTCTTGTTTCGATGGGTCAGTTAGTTAGGTACGGGTTTTTTTAGAGGAGGGCCATGCGTTAGCATGCAGCATTTCCGTAGGTGGGTCTGGGGTCTTGTCAGTTTTGTCTTAGGCTCTTTCTTTTTAAGTATTGTGGTATGGGGTATCCCTTGGAGGCTTAGCTTTCTTTGCCTTTCTTTCTCTTCTTCGTCAAGTGGAAGGTGGTATATACTGTAAAATATTTTTTGGACGCAGTGATATAGAAGGATCCATACTTGCTTAAGCAGAAAAAGAAAACCTTGGCATGGGATTGTTTTCTTTGCATATAGGGGGTCATAGGAGTACATGATCACTAATCTAGGGCATTAATGCCCATTGTTTCCTTACACCAATATAGATTCTCTATTCTTGCAAACACTGTTAATGAATCTACGACATTCTTCAAAGTTTCCATATTTACCAATAAACTCTTCTTGTCTTGCACCATGTCTCTCACATAATGATATTCAACATAAATATTCTTTGTCTTAGAATGATAAGTAGGGTTATTTTGGAAATATTTCACTCTAAGAATAACAATCTAACCTTACATATTCCCATACAAATCCAATACCTGAACACAATATCTATAACCATATAACTTCCTTACTTAAGTGAGTGGGTACCATGTATTGAACTCGTGTAGTTGAGAATTCTAGTACATATTGTCTCTTTCCCATCCAACTAACTGTTCCTCCAAAAAGGTTAAACACATAACCTCTTGTAGATCTTTGGTGATCAAAATCTCTAGCTCCAATCTACATCAACAAAGCCATGTTCTCCCAACACTTTTTCTTCTCTAAATCTTTCTTGATAACAAATTCCATAATTTGCAATGCCATGTAAATACTTTAAAGCCCTCTTTACAATTGTCCAATGCTCCTTTCCTCATATATATATATTTCAGTTCAAAACTCCCATTGCACGTGAAATGTATGGTATATTATGGACCATTGTGTACATCAAATTCCAATAACACTATCATATGGAACATAGGACATGCCCTCTTCCTCTTCTTGTGTCTTAAGACATTGATCTGTAGATAGCTTTACACCTACAAGAATAAGGACCCATATACATTCTTACATGTTAAACCTCCAAATATTTTTCTAAACATATTTCCTTTGATTCAACTATAGTTTCTTGTTAGCCCAATCTATTTTAATTTCCATACCCAAAATAAAATTTTCAACACCAATATATTTCATGTCAAGTTTAGAGGAAAACTAAGTTTTCACTTGCTTGATGATTTCCATGTGTTTCTAATCAAAAAAATATCATTGACATACAGGACCATACAAATAAAATGATCACATAGTAATTTGGAATACACACAATTATCAACTTTGTTCGTTGTGAAAGTAAGTCCCAATATATAAGTATCAATGATCTTAGACCACACTGTTGGAGAATGATTTAACCCATATAGGGACTTAGCTTGTAAACCAATTCTTTCATACCTTTCATTATAAATTCTCTTGGTTTTTCATGTACATTTCTTCTTCCAAATCCCCATTTAATAATACTATCTGCACATCCATTTGTTATTCTTCAAGATCAAGACTAGAAACAGTAAGTAAAAGAAATATAATTAAATTAAACTTAATAATAGGAGAAATGTCATCAAATTCAATTCCCTCTACCTGGGAATATCCCTTTGTTGCTGACTGATATTGTATTTCTTCACTTTACCTTCAAGATTCAACATCCTCATTTTCTATCAGTGGGAATTTTTCTAGTTGGAAAATCAACTAGATCCTAAGACTCATTATTGTCCAAGGGTGCCATTTCCTTGACCATGGCATGTTTCCAACTTTTACCATCCTCTGAATTCATTATTTCTCTAATATTTCTTGGATCATCATTAGTAATAGACAAAGAAAAACTAGAACAAAAATCGGCTATAGTGTATATTTTTTATTCCCTTCTTTCCCGAAATGATCTCCTTAATACCAAAGTATGTGTTTCTTCTTCTAAATCATCGAATCCCTTGCTAAGTCAGATCCTTAATCATGCCACTTGAACTCCACTACTTCTAGTTCTTTTTACCTTGGATAGTTCTTGTTGGAGAACATCTTTGACTCCTTTAAAAATAACAACTTTTTAATATCCCAAAAAATAATTTTACTAAAATTTCCAAAACTTTTATCTAGAAAATACACCATAAATCTCTCTTTCCAAAACCCAATCATGTTGCACAATTTTCACCATTAAATTATTAATACAACAAATAAAATTTTCAATGTAAAAACCAAAAAAGTATAAATATGTTGAGCTCAAAAGTTAATGTTAGAAATAGTACAAAAAAATCAACCTTATTTATTAAATATGTATCTAGGATTACATGCCAATGTTTAATTTCATAACCTAGAATAGATTTGTAAATGATCCTACCTACATGGCATGCTTGGATGGATACGAAGATGATGTTGTGGCCTCAAAGATGAATGCAACAACATGGAAATTGGGCTCATAATCTCCAAACAATATGCACCTACGATAGATCTTATTGACCTCTCCCCATGATCTCCGCATTAAGCCCCAGTGAGTGGATTTAATTTGGTCCCTCCTTTTCAAGTGGCTAGGTTATATGATCTCAATACCTAAGCCTCCTTGACTAGATAATCTAGGGTGGATTACTTACCACTAAAACTAACCCACTGTCATAAGAACCCTCACCCAAGCAAACTCCAAGAGCTCAACTCAATAACACAAACAATAATCCAAATATGGATGCCTAAAGAGTGATGTCTTATCTCCTTTCATAGTTATGGACTATCGAAATACCATGGGTCATATGAATACCATGGGTATTTTATTGTTTTAAGAAAGTGACTTTTAATACTCTTTTTCTTTAGTCACTTTTTAATTAACTCATTCCTGGATACTACATCGCTAATTTTAATATATAGCCTATGGGAACGGTTAAACTATTGAGTTAGACTCTAATCCCAATGCTACAAAAAAGGGAAATTACAGTCCTTCCTTCACAAATTTTTTTTCCCTCAAGCAATTCATGCACCTTTATGGGGATCCCACACTAGCATGTAGAATTCTTGATACATAGTCTTGATCCTACCACACTCTTCCATATAAAGTTCTAGGTAATTCTCTTAAAACCTTCCTACTAATATTGGAGAGTATAGCTCCCCATGCTCCTCATACTATGCACCAACCTTAAGAATTAAGCAAGTATTCCTAGTTACAACTAGAAACTATACTATGATAGACCATAACTTTTTGCTCCCTAAGGGATTGTTAATAAGTGAGAATTCTTACGGGTACCATACACTAACTAGATCATCCTCCAAGGGATTTATATGTTTCCACATACTGCCATATGCTCTAGATATCTCCATCTAGAGAGGAATTATATTATGTCCCTTTACTTTCAAATAATTGACACATCCCCCAAGTTCCTCCCTTTTCCCTCCCATGATAGGATCCTACTGATCTAACTATTGTTACATGTATATCCTAAGATTATTTTCAAGAGGTGAAATCATGGGAAATTACGCCATCCACCTAAAATACCAACTGATAATGTGATTACAAACAATATAACGCCATGTTTTGTCTACCATACTATCTTCTCCTCCCTTCCAATTGTGCTCCCTTGCTTGGCCAAATTTTTCTATACGTTGGGATAATCCATGTGGATCCCACTTCCAAATACGGAATCTATCATCTCGAATTCCTAATCATTTTAGCTACATTGTACCCATGGATAGAAGTATTGTCCCATAATTTTCCCATTTGATAGGATACCAACTCATAATCTCCCTCTATTATAATTACCTGGGACCTCTTGTTGAGAAATCAATGACAACTAGATTAGGGTGATTTCTCTTACTTTCATAATTGCTTGTGATGTTCTTTTACTTAACTTGGTATAAATGTAATTAGTTTATTCTTTCAGTTGATTATTATTGTGTTCTTATCATCAAATAGCTACCAAACAATGAATATCAATATGACAAGAGAAAACAAAATGTAGGCTACTAGTTAGGGCCAAAACCTCTCCTCTTGAGAGGAAAACCCACAAGAATTTTTCTCTTCTTATAGAATCTTCAAATGACTAATTCCAATACCTAAGACACTTGAAAAAGACCCCTCCAAGAAAAAGTCAACCTCTCCTTTGATTACATTCTTCAACAAAGTCAATGTTATTCAAACTTCTTGAAAACTTCAAATTTCATCCTCAAATTCAAATTTTCAGCTTGCCTACAATTTTTGCAATTTCACACGTGTGAGTTGAATGGGGAAACATTGTGATCCTTTTCTCCTTTGATTGGCTAGATCCTCTTCCCTTTGTAACTAAGCTTGTAAACTTTATCCTTTTGAGCCCAAAATTCAACTTTTGTGATGATTGTAGCTTTCAGTCTTGCTACAGTAGAATGATGCCCTAATCTCACATGTGTGAAGGATGATGGCCCAAAAATAGTCCTCAAACACTTCGTTTTATTCTCCTTCTCTTTACTACGAATTATTGCCTTTTTTTGCTTCAATGAACTTTCTTGAATGCTCCTTTTATGAAGTCGAGTTCTCTCTTATATATAAGCTTCTCATGGTGGTCGAATAGCTATTATGAGGCTAACTTGTCCCTGCTTGTAGGTGGACTTATAGACTCTAAGTTGACTTGATATTGAAGGGGGTTTTTTGAATATTTTGAAACTAAATAAATTCCTCTTAAATAATGCAACATTCCCAATAGGGTTTTCATATATTACAATGAATCAATTGAATTCTTAACTCTATGAAAAACCCTAGAAGCACTCAATGGGTGATTGACCTACAAATAAATTGACCTTGAGCATGAAAGCCATGTTACAATAATAATAATAATAATTTGTATTTCTTCTTACAATATTCAAGAATCAAGAGTACATTTCATATTTATGAATATTGAACCTAGTTACATACTTCAACACCCCCTCTTAACTAGGGAGGTATTCATAATACATACAAGGTACTTGGACATTCTCATACTGAAGAATTCGTATTAGAAGAGATGGATTGGTAAGCCATCTCATAAGCTATTCATTCAAATTATTTCAATGAATCTCATCATATCAACCAACACTATTACATAACAATGCCTTGAATAACAACTCTATCTCTCCATAATATTAGAGAACAATGATGGGGATACCAATTATTTATAGACACGTTCATAACTTTCTCTCAAGGCACACACCCCATTTGGATATTCACAAGGTATGTCCTTCTAGGACCATTCTTGTCTTGGATTAACACATACCTTGAGCTATAAAATATATACATAACTCTTCCTTCTGTTGGTAATCTAGACTTCCTTAACAACTTCCTTTCCTTACTTGAAGATGAAGTCACTTCAACCAACTTTACATGCTACAAATATTTGTCATCACACAATCATCCTTCTAAACTATGGAATCCACACTAGGTGGAATGTGACACTTGATTCTTCAAATAGTGATGAATCCATTTAACAAGGATTCCAGTGAAGGATGTTGATGATCCTTATTTTGAAAATGCTTAATGATGATGATATATAATGATCTATCTTTATGTATTACTAGATGACTAGATTCAATTTTATTATCCTTATATGCTTTCAATGGAGATTCCATGTGATATTTCCTTTCTATAATGATGACTACTTCAACCATATAAAATTCTACTTCGGATATCCTTCCATGCCTCTATGATGATGTCATCTCAATATTTTCTATAATGCATCTTATCATGACTGAGATGCTTCTTACTTTTACTTGATAATTTCAATGCACTTGGAATTAGATTGAGTGTGTGATAGACCTTCTAATAGTGGAGGTCTATCACTTCTTCCTTCTTTGATTTATTCTTTTATAGTTATTCTACTTCTTCGATGACATGGGATTCATTTCTTTCCTTTCCTTCTTGTTTTCCTTCTTGAGTTTAGGAATATTCCTTTTTGAAGTGGCCATATTCATTACACTCATAACATTGAAACTTAGAAATATCAATTTTCTTCTGAAACTTCTTTCAAGGCTCAAACTTTCCAAATTTTCCTTTTTTCCTTTCCGTTGTTTCATATGCTTATGTTTGTTCACTTGATGCAACATTGTTCTTCACCTTTAATCTAGATTCTTCAATCCTTCATATTGGCCATAGATCATTGAATGGGGTAGTTTCTTTCTTTCCATAAATACTTGATACAATGTTGCCCCATTCATCAGGTAGTGCATTGAGCATAATGGTGGCCATTTCACGACCAGACATTAGTTCTCCCATCCCTTGTAGTTGATGTCTTGTTTGAGATGCCCTCATAAGGTATGAGACTACCCCTCCTTCCTTTGATACCTTCATCCTGTATATTTTGGTTCCTAATGATATAATTTCTTCTATGGTGCTTACAAAGAATAATTCTACCATATTTTCATAGATATCATTCGTTGTCTTCAACTTTGCTACATAAGGGATGAGAGGATCCTTGATTGACTCAATAAGGATTATTTGAGCCCTTATCTATCCTTTCATGTACTTTCATAGTGCTTGAGATAGGAGGTTTAGTGATTGATCCCATGACATATTTACTAACTTTATTTTATATTAGTATCAAATCTATTCTCTTCTTCCATGCAGGATAATTCCATGACCAAACTAATTTGTTTTTCTCCTTTCAGAAAGAAGACATTGTAGGTTAAGACATAAAATATATAATACTTACTTATCAAGTGAAGAATATCCTTTTATGATCATATCTTCAATTTGATGCCTTCTTGATGATGTTGACTTCTACTAGTCCTTTTTTGTTGACAATTGAAGATGCTTCCTTAGTGATCTTCTTTGTTAAAAAAAGACAATGCTTCTTTTTCAATATTGGGAGAGATGATCTTATTCAAGGATGTTTAAGATGTGATATTTCTTCCATGTGAGGGAGATCACTTTGATTCATTTGGTGATGATGAAGTGCTCCTTCTTGTCCTTGGATGTACAGTGTAGAATTTGGAGATTTCTCAATATGCTTCAAATGTGTAGAATTGTTTGAATGGAGGTACATTCTTTGATGTATTCTTCTTATTACAATAGTTGTTATGATGTGATCATTGTGATGAGATTGATAATCCTCTTTGGTGCTTCTTAATTCTCTCTCCTTGTGCTCTAACCTTATGTATCATTCTTCAATTGGATGACCTTTAAGTTGTCTTTCCTTGTTCTTGTCACCTTAGCTCAGATACCATGTTGAGAAATCAAGGGAAACTGGATTAGGGTGATTTATCTTTGATAAATGCTTGCGGTGTTATTTTATTTAACTTTATATACTTGTAATTAGTTTCTTCTTTCACTTGATTATTATTGGGTTCTTATCATCAAACAACTACCAAACAATGAAGATCAATGAGACAAGAGAATACAAAATGTAGGCTGCTATTTTGGGCCAAAACCTATCCTCTTGAGAGGAAAACCCATAAGAATTCTTCATTTATTTTATAATCTTCAAATGATAAATTCCAAGACCTAAGACTCTTGAACAAGACCCCTCCAACACCAATTCAACCTCTCCTTTAATGAGCTTTCCTTACACAAAGTCAACGCTAGTCAAAATTCTTGAAAACTTTAGATTTCATCAGTTGTCCTCAACTTCATATTTTTGGACAGTGGTTCAGGTCTATAATTTTCTTCCTACCTGTAATTTTTGTGATTTTTCATGTGTGAGGGGAATAGGGAAAAATTGTGATCCTTTTCTCCTTCGCTTGGCTACATCCTCTTCCCTTGGTAACTTGGCTTGCAAACTTTATCCTTTTGAGCCCCAAAATTCAACTTTTGTTATGATTGTATCTTCTAGTATTGTTACAACATAATGATGCCCTAATATCACACATGTGAAGGATGATGGCCCAAAAATAACCCTCAAACACTTCAATTTATTCTCCCTTTTATTCTCCTTCTCTTCGCTAGGAATTCTTATTTGTTTGTGCTACGACGAACTTGATTGAATGCTCTTTTGATGAGGTTGATTTATCCCTTATATATAGGCTTCTCATGATGGTTGAATAGCCCTTATGAGGTCGAATTGTAAACTATAGGTGGACTTGATCTTGGAGGGAGCCCTTTGACACTTTTGACACTAAATAAATTCCTCTTACATAATGCAACATTCCCATTAGGGTCTTTCATATATAACAATGACTCAATTGACTTCTTGACTTTATGACAAACCGTAGAAGCACTCAATGGATGCTTGACCTACAAACAAATTTACCTTGAGCATGAAACCCATGCTACAATAATATTAATAATAATAATAATTTTTCTTTCTTTTTTCAAAATATAGGAATCAAGAGTACATTTCATATTTATGAATATCGAACCAAGTTACATACTTCAACACCTCTCTCATAATAGAGGTTAATTGTCACCATAACACATTTGGAGTCCATGACTTGACATAGAGTGTCTCTCCTACTAATCATTAGCAATCCTTGAAACAAACCACCTTGCTAACACTGCACTACTCTTATTATAATTGAGATGCCACTATGCCATAGTTCTGATTCCTAATTTTGTATCTGAATATACTTGCCTTAATGGTTCAACATGTTAGTGCCTAAATCTACCTCAGGCTGAAGGAGGGAAGGTCTAGGGTAACATCAAACCACGCTTAACCTGGTAGCTAGCCCTACCAGGTCGGGAGAGGGCTCTCTCCTTGTCAATATCAATTAGAATATGGAAACTAGGGCTTGAGATGACTAAAAATAAATGCTGATTTTAGGCTAGGTATATTAGGTCAGAGGATTTGTTTTGATTTTGATGGTTGGTTGTTGGATCAAGTGAAGAAGGCAACTTTGGGTCCGGGAAATCAACTAAGATTTGTAGGAATTTCTGAGGGTGAGGTAGGCAAGTGTTTTAGCACTTTGAATTGGAGGTGATGGTAAGTCTAAGACTAGTGAGGAGTTGGAGAGGGATTGCAAGGTTCATGAGTCCTCTTCAAACATCATAAAACATTAAAAACTAAATGTATCCTCAAAGCAAAGCACTGAATATCAATGGATTCCACTTATTTATCTTGATTCATTTAGTTATGAAGAAAGAAGATTTTGGCACATATACACATAAGAGAAACTAAATAACAAAGGAATAAATAATGCCAAGGCACATTACCACAAGAATCCCACAAAATGTTGTAAAACCCTGGTTCATTTCCTTGCCAAACTGCAAAAGTGATTTACAATAAAGCTCAATGCATCCACAAGAGTCCAACCTTGACAAATGACTAAGAAAATACATGATATAGGCATCAAACCACCTATGCTAGCCATTAGGGGTCGAATCCATGAGTCAAGGAGCTGTTTCAACAACATCTAAACTAGGAACTAGAAAATAGGCAGTGGAACAACTTGCCTCTAAAACTATGGAAACTGATTCATTCAACCTCAAACCACCTCTAACTGATGTATCTACCTCCTCAAGTCATTTTTCATCATATTTACATCATATTATATCATTAATATACCATGGAGAAAAGAAAAAGTCAATTGACAATCAAAGTAGGTGAAATTCTGAGTTTTTAAGCAAAATTGGCAAAAATTTCCCTAATGCGCAACGCCCTAAGCCTGATGCAAAGTACCAGTTCAAGTTTGATTTTGGAGGCCTTCCACTTCACCAAATTATGCCCAAGATAGCATGTTGGAAATATCTGCTTGTATAGTTTCTGGAACACTTTGAATTTTCTGATTTGGAGTTGATTTGCCCCTCCAAAAATCATTTCTCCCAAGACTGTTTCCTATGGGTCCAAAAAGAGGCAAAGAGGGCATTTTTTAGGTGTTTTTTGCCCCTTAGGTGACCCAGATTTCCTCCAAATTTTATGAAAAATTCTGGGTTTCATTGTTTTTCCATGAGGAATCCAAAAATGCAAGAAATTTTGCAAAATACTGAGCCAACTCAATGCGCAGCACCGGTGGTGCTACGCACTAGCTGAAAATTCCTATGTTTTTAATTACAAAGTTGTGAAATGACAAAACATTCTCAAAATTTCTTCAAATTGGGAAAGAGACAAGCTTACTACTTGCTTTGTTGAGCTAATGAAGCTTCAGCCAAAATTTTAAGTTTATCTTGTTCCTTTTTGGCCCTCAAGGCTCTCTTTAACTTAGCTTTTAGCCTATTTATCCTTGTCTTGCAAATTTTATTTCGAGCTAAGTAATGATAAGCCATATGGTGCATCATTTTCTTTTCCTTGTTAGCTTTCTCAAGCATCTTCTCAAGGTGAATGTTCATCCTTTCCAACCATGACTCTCGATCAGCCTCAATTTCTTGCTTAAGTGATGTCATTTTGATTTTTCTTCTCTTTGCCACTTGCCTATTTTCTCCAATTGTTTGCAACTCCATAATAGCTTGCTTGTCTTCCAGTTGCTTGTTTTCCTACTCAAGATAATTGATGATTCATTTATCCTTCTTAAGGCTAAGTGATAAGGCTTGGATTTTAGCATCCTTCTCTTTGATAATCATATCCTTGAGTTTTGAGCTTTGAGAGCCCAAATTAGTGTCATCCTCCTCAATCAACACAAAATCCCTGCCTTGCCCTTCAGTATGGCCCTCTTCATACATCTATTACTTTCCTTTGTCTCTGCCCTATACCTGTTTAGCTGGAGAAGAAGGCAAAGCCCCTTTCACCCCTGGTGAAGATAGCATTTTCCTGTGGTCCGGTGAAGAAAATGAGACCCCTTCCACCCCTGGTGGAGATAGTACTCATTTGGCAGCTGCAAAAAGCATCCTAGTGCCTCTTTCATAAGTAACAAACACAGGAACATGAACCTCTTCTGTTTTAGCTTCAGGCTCTTTTTGTAGCCTAGAAGGTTTACCTTCCTCTTGAGGATCTGCAAATATTTGAGGCCCCTTGAAGCACTCATGGGCAATGAAAGTTTCCCATGACACTCCCAACTGAGTGAGCTGATGAAAAACAAGAATTTTTATGACAACAAAATGATAAATATTATTGGGTTGCTATGGATATGGTTTTCTTTTTGCAATCACAGTCATTCTGTCTATGTTTTTACATATGAAATAAGGAATACTCATCATTCTGACCCTGGTGAAGTGCATAAGCAATCTTATATGGTAGGCATAAAGTCTGGAGAACCTACCCTCACATGTGAAGTATTTGATGATAAGCTTCATGAGTGGAACATACTGGTCCTCCAAGAATTTGAAAGGAAACACCTTGCTAAGTTTACCATGGTATTTGGCCTTGATATAAGGTTCATAATGCTGCTTACTGATATTCTTCCTTTTGTTCCACTTTTCCCCTACATTGGCATTCTTGTAGCTTCTGCAATGATAGCTAGTGAAAGAGTTAAATTGACCCCAGCGAGATGTACCACATTATTTTCCATGTTTATGACAAATTGCCTTACCAACTCATGGTGATATTTGACCCTCTCAACCATTTCACAAAACTCAAAACAAAACTGATATTTGAAACATGTGGTGGCTAGAGGGCAAGCAAGGAGTTCAGTCATGCTAATAGGTTCCTCCCTAATAATTTTTCCACCCTTGTGAGGTCTCCTGGGCTGCACATTTCTTTCCCTTGAATTATCACTAAGTGTTTCTTCTTCATAACTTGATTCACTGCTTCTTTCCATGATGTTTGTCTTAGGGATGTGATGTGGTGATGGTAAGGTGCACAATGACAATGGGTGGGGACAAAGAAGATGAGTATGAAGAGATTTTACAAATGTAAAGTGGAGTAGGGGAAGGGAGGTACATATTTAGGAAATAGGGTTTTGACTTATGAGGGACTTAGAGTTTGATGAAGGGAGTTAGTTTTCTTAGGGAAATAGGAAAGGGAAAATGGCATTAATGGGTAGATTTATGGCAATGAAATGTGGAAAAGGGGAAAAAGATGTTGGTTTTGTAATGCAGTGAGAGTTTTTGGAATGAGATGAAAATATATGAAGACAAGCTAGGGTTTGATCTCAAGAATCAAAACTCATGAAGAAAACATGAAGAAGACTAATTTCAGCTCGAGATTGATGTAAACTTACTTGAAGGAATAAAATGCAGTGTTTGGGAGCGTTTTGGATGAATTTGAGTATTTTGTGAACCTCCCTGGCCAATGCACAACGCATTGGGCCCAATGCGTAGTGCCTGCTTGATGTGGAGCGCCTGTGTATTTTTACACTGGCTAAAATTAGCTAATGCACAGCGCTAGTCTGATGCACAACGCTAACTCTCTAATTTGCAGCGCCAGGCAAATTTGCTACAAGAACAAGGTTTTCTCCTTCCTTTGCTCCATTTTCCTCCAAATCATGATTTTGTCTCTTCAAAGATGTTTTACACGATGAAATGGATGGCTAACATGATTTCACTTTATAAATGGATGCACTTTAATTTTTCGTCACTACAAACCCACTTTTATAAAGTCTTAGTCACTTTCTTCAAAAACTCTGTTTTTAGTTGAAATTTGATTTTTTCTTGACCCTTTAATGGACTGATGCATTTGGTGCTTGTGTTTCTGCAGTGGCTGGAGTTGGTAAGGTGAACAAGAGCAACTGCTGAACTTATTACATATAGAAACACTTAAATTACATGAAATTTGTACATAAAAATGGAAAAACTCTGTTTTCACCTCAAAATAGAGTTTTGAGGTAAAAACAATTTATTGAGCATATCAACAGTAAATTTATGATTCTATGAACTTATTAATCCTCCTCATGTGCCTGTTGACCTTTTATTCAGTTTTGGATGACCATGATGACAAACCCTAGACCTAGTGAGACTAAAACCCTAAAACTAATTTTTGTAAATAAAATGAAACATGATGACAGTAAATGACCTGAAAAGTATAAACAGAGGTCAGCAAGATATATGTAATGAGGGAAAAAACTTGAATTGAACCCTACCATCAGTTGATCCATGACCCAATTGAATGTAGTTGATCAGATGACACACCTAATATGTGTGCAAAAGAGCAATTTGATCACTGATGGAGGTATGAAGATACCGACACTAACATTGGCTCCAATGGGGATGGTAGCTCCTGGGAGGTGCCAAGAACCGCATATCTCCGGAAAATCAGATAAGTGTCTTCATCCATTGGGCAATATGGAGTCAATAACTTCAAAACACCAAAACAAATACCATGACTCAAGACTCAAAACTAAACTGGCTCAACTAAGACTCAAACAACTGACACTAGATAATAAAATAATGAAGCTAAACATTCAGCTTTATAGCCTTCACTTTGTGCCCCAAGCTAAATGAATGGTGACACTACAAACTTTGCAATGAAAGAAATAAAATGGTATGTATAATGACAAAATGTGATAGCAGAAAACTTCCGAGAGATAATACCGTTTCAGAAGCTGGCCATTTACCGACCCTCCTAGACAATTTTCCCCTTTCATTTCTATGAGAAGAAAATCATTTTGGCGTCTATATGCAACAATTCTGTATGGTCCCTTCCACAGGTTCTTGAACTTGTCATGCTTTCCTTTATCCTCGTTTCTAGCATCCCACATTAGCACTACGTCTTCAATCTGAAATTTATCCGCGTTTGCCTTTCGATCATAAATCTTTTTAATTGTATCTTGCAGCCTGAAGGTATTCTGAGAAACTTCCTCTCTCTTCTGCTATAAATGGATCATTTGGCTTATTCTCCGCTGAAAATGATCTTCCTCGCTGCTAGCTTCCTACAGAAGTTTAACAACTGGGACTGTCAGATATGTCGGGAACACCATGTCAATACCATATACAATCTCGAATGGAGACATGCTGATTGAATTCTTTTGGCTTACTCTATCCACCCATAGTGCATTAACCAATTTTTTATGCCAGCTCTTCTTATTGGTTTCCAGCAGCTTTTTAATGATGTTGACGAATGATTTGTTTGAAGATTCAGCCAGTCCGTTACCTTGTGGATAATATGCAGTAGAATATCCTAAGGTAATTTTGTATTTGGTGCAAATGTCAATCATCTTTTTGGACTTGAAAGCGGCTACATTATCTGTAATAAGTTTGTTAGGACAACCAAAATGTGACAAAATATTATTTTCAAGAAACTGAATTATTACCGAGTCTGTAGCATGCTGAGTGGGGATTGCCTCTATCCACTTTGTGAAATAATCTATCGCTATTAAGATCCACTTGTGTTGAGCTGAAGATGTGGGATGAACCCATCCAATAAAATCTAAGCCCCATTGCTGAAACGGTGCCTTAACTTTGATTGGCTTGAGAGGTAGAGGCCGCAAATTTCTCCTTCCCTGAAACATCTAGCATTCATGACAGCTTGTGACAAACATCAGCAAACAAGGTAGGCCAATAGTACCCTGCTCTCAAAATTTTGTTAGTTGTAGTCTTCCAAAATAAATGACCTCCACAGTCTCCCTTATGAAAATCACTCATGACCTGTTTTGCTTCCTCTTTGGTCAAACAATTCAATGAAATGCCTCCGAGATCCTTCCAATAAAGTGCATTGTTTAAAATACAAAATCTAGCCACCTTTAGTTTTAGAGTTATACCTATATTTTTAGCCATCCCCTGTGGTGGTGAAAGGTGTTGAAGCACGCATACAATATCTGAATACCAAGGAGAATGGAGGAAAACTTCAGATACCTGAATCAACGAACTATCTTCATCTTCTTCAGACATGGTTGTAATCAGGTTTATGTCCAATGCATGTAAATTAGACTCCACAATCAACTTTGCTAGACCCTGCCCCTTGATTAGCTTTGTTGGCTTTATCTCCAAGTCATATTCTAGCAATGCTGCGATCCATTTGCCTCGCCTACTTTCCGGATTTGTTTGTACCAAAACATCTTTGACTGCTACTTTAGGGACATAAGCAAGAATATGAGAGTGCATAATACATACCCTGAAATATTTCAAAGCTTTCACCAAGGCAAGAGCTTGCTTCTCAATGATGTTATATTTCAAGGCTGCATCTCTTATTGTCCTACTCAGAAAGGCAATTGGCTTTTCTAGATGATCTATTTTCTGCATTAGAACTGCTACCATAGTATGTTCAAAAGCAATTGAAAATAATATGAAATCCTGTGAATAATCCGAACTCTTCAAAATCGGGGCTAAAGAAAGAGCCAACTTTACCAGGTTAAAAGACTTCATTTCTTCTTCAATCCACTTGACCACACTATCCTTCTTCAACATATTTGTAATTTCCCTCAAGTTTTTAGCTATATTAGGCACAAAATGATGTAAGAAGTTCATCTTACCATTAAATTCTTGGATCCCTTTCTTATTAGGAGGAAAATCTATTTTCTGTATAGCTTCCACCCTAGCAGGATCAATGCGGATTCCTTCTTTTGATATTATGTGACTGAGAAGCTTCCCCTCATCCATGGAAAACAAGCCCTTTTTGGGATTGAGTGATATTCCATATTTTCTGCAACACTGAAAAACAATTTTCAGATGGTAGAGATGCTCCTCATTTGAATTTGAAAAGATGGTCAAATCATCAAGATACACTACTAAAAATACATCTTTTTCATTTGCGAAGGCAATGTCCATAGCCCGCTGAAATGTTGCTCCAACATTCTTTAAACCGAACGACATCTTGGCATAGTGGAATGTCCCCCAAGGAGTGGTGAATGCTGTCTTGTCCCTGTCATCTTCATGAACCAAAATTTGATTGTAGCCGGAATACCCATCGAGCAGCAACATATGAGATGCTCCAACTACTCTTTGGAGTATGTGTTCCATTTTAGGCAATGGGTAGTTATCTTTCAATGACACTTTATTCAAATTTCTGAAATCTATGCACAATCTAATCTCACCTGTCTTCTTCCTCACGGGGACCAAAATGGAGATCCAATCAGAAAATCTGATTGAAATGATTATACCAGCCTTGTACAATTGATTCACCTCCTTTTCTATTGATAGCAGCAACTTTGGATTTATCCTTCTCAGCTTTTGGTGAAATGGCTTCTGATTTGGCTTAATAGGAATTATGTGCTGAATTATACTGTTGTCATACTCCTTTAAATATATATAGTCCCAGGCAAATACATCAGAAAATGAAGACAATAAACTAATGTATTTAGCTTTTATTTGAGGAGGTAATGCCTTTGACAACTTCACCATCTTTGGATTTTCTGCTGTTCCGATATTTACATCTTCAACACCCTTCTCGGTTGGCACTAGGCTTGGTTTTTGGGCTACATCATCTTGATCAAATAATTCCTCTAAAGGTATAAAGCCTTTAGGGATGATATTATCTTTCAACTGCAAGACTTCCATCTGATTTACCTCTATTTCTGGTTCATCATCATCTTTCTCACCATCTATAGAAGTGTCTTTATATTTGCCTTCATTTTGCAGAAAATCTTCAATCTCTTTGTCATCCTAAAACACTTTCCAATATCTTAGATTATCAAGGACAGCTGGGCGATGCTTCACATGAATTTCAAACTTATTGTTTGAATTCATTGGGATCTTTAAGTTACTTGCAGCTATAGCTAGAGAATCGGCAATAACATTTTTTGTACAAGGGACACATGTCAAAGTATGATCTGGAGACAACCTAAAAATGCCTAAAATTTCATTATGATAAGCCCTCATTCACGGATGTTTGGCTTGGTATTCACCCTTGACTTGTTTGATTACTAATTCGAAGTCGCCATAAACTAAAATTCTCTTTGCATTCAACTTCATGAGGATTTTCAAGCTTGCAATCAGTGCCTCATACTCGGCTTTGTTATTGGAACAATCAAAAACCAATTTATATGAACAAACTCTTACATTACTTGGGACTTTATTTGGGAGGAAAACAGGGCTATGTATCCAAATCCCAATTCTGGCACCATCCTTACCTACTGCTCCATCGAAATTCATACTCCACAAACCAGCTTCATCCTCCAAGTGCTAGAATTTTGTTTGCTCTTCTACTTTTGGTTGTTGTCCATCAATTTTCTGCTACCACCGGAAAGTAGACTGCTCAGCGGTACTTTCAAGCCTTTGTCTCTCTTGATCAAGTACTGCCCTGGAATTTTCTTTTATCTCTAGAATATCTTCCACTTCAACTAGTTGACTATTTACATCATTAAAACCATTGTTAGAATAAAGAACAAAAGATTCTAAATCTGTATGTACATAATTAATTGGATGATTCAAAGGTTTCTCCTTGCTTGTGATCATATTCTTTGTCTTCTTCTCCCTATATAATTTTCTCAGCTGATCAAATACAGGAATAGTGGCATAGGAGAAATCTAACTGCAATGTCCCTTTGAGTTTTGCACCCCACAACCTAGATAAAAACATGCCAAATCTAGGTGGAATTTCAGCCACAACTACATCCATGAGAACATTCTTTGTTGGAATCTGATCTAAATTCACTACCAAATCCTTAATGAGACCAATACATCTAACCTTATTGGAATCAAAGGAATAAAGATCATGATACTTGCGAGTGATGTCGAAACCCAATTTTTCCATAATTGCCTTTGGCATCAGGTTGTGAGATGTTGCTGAATCAAACATGGCATTGTGAAAGACATAATCATACAATCTAAGGCTGATGTAAAACAAGGCTACTTCACTATCCTCAGATTGGAATTCTAATGCCGGACCAAAAATAAGCTCGGGTTGGTCATCTTCCACATTAACCATATTAGACAGGGGATCTACATTCAAAATCTTTGACACTTGACTCTTATAACTATTTTTCTTCATTAATTCAGTCAGAGGTATCGATACTTTTAACTTAGCAATCTCATTCTCTAAGCTAAAGGCTATAGTTTTATCCACCTATTTGACCAGAGAATCCTTCTTTTCAGACTTTTCCTTTGCTTTACTTGGCTGATTTGTCTTCTCATTTATAGATTGTACTTTGCTGGAAGTAGGATCTGCTAGCTCCTTTCCTCTTTTCTAAACATTTGGAGAATCATTCTTTGGTTGTGCTGATTCCTTCTGCTTTTGAATTGGATTGATGGGTACATCCCTGCTCCTGAGTGAATGTTGTCTTTGCTGTGCTGTCAGTGCATTCATATATCCCCTCTGATATTCATCTGATTCTTCCTGTAAAATTGTTTCATTGGCTAGTATAAAATCCTCATCTTTCTGTACAATCAGGCTTTCTGAAAATTCCTCATCTTCGTGATATAAACAGGCAAACCATCTGCTGTAAAAAAGTGATTCTCCTCTCCTTTTGGATTCTCATCATCCTCTGACTCTAGGCCATGCACATGGTTCTATTGTAGAGGTGTTCTGACTTGCTATTGCGCTGATTGATCTTGTGCTCTTTGCTCCCGTTGTTTAATCCTGAACTATGGCTGCTACTGACCGTGGAAATTTTGATTTCTGATCTGTGTCTTGGAATTATCTGCAATAGTTAATCTATCAAACATTTTCTCAATCTTACGAAGCAAATGATCTGAGGAAGAAGCTTCTTCCTTTATGGTCACTTTCTTCTCAGTCTTTGTCCTAGCTCTCTTAACTAGCATATTTGCCTCCACACAAACTGCAATTTTTTTCATATCCTCCAATGTATCAGGATCTCATTCTCTCAATTGGTATGCCATGTCGGGATCAAAACCATCAGGGAATTTTATCAAAGCCAGCCCCATCGGTGGCTTGATATCAACTGGAATAGCGTTATAGACAGTATTGAATCTTACACAATAATCCTGAACATTTTCACCAACATTCCTCTTTATGTTTTCATATTCAAAAAGAGTTTGGAGTGGATTTTTCTTTACCTCCCAACGATCCATAAATTGTCTATGAAGAACCAGAAATGTATTGATAGTTCCCGCGGGCAGTGATCTGAACCACTTTCGCACCTCGCCTCCAAAACTTTGCACAAATAATCGTATGGTCACATTCCCTTCATCTATCTCATGAAGATCAAAGAAATCATTCATCCTGTCAACATGTTGTTGTGTTGTGATACCTTGGGTAGCATCAAACAATGGTATTTTACTTTGGTAATCAGCAGGCACAGCATCCAAGTTCTATGGCAAAATGAGAGGTGCATATCTGGCAGCCATTGCTCGAGGTGGATTGGAAACTGGCCTTGGAGAAGTAGGAGGATTTATAATAACAATAGCAGTTGATGAAATGGGTGTATTGGGTGTGTAAGGAGGTGAAGAAATGATAGATGTTTGAGGTGTTGAAAGGGGAGAAGAGACAGCAGATGTCTGATCAAATACGGTAGGTTGCACAGGAAGAGTGGGGATAAACTGAGGTTGAGAATGAACTTCAAAGCTAGACAAAACGACAGATGAACCAAGAGTAGCAAATGCAGATTCTAAGAGCTCAGGGATATTGGTAGCCACAATAGAGGTTTGAAGATTCAAAATATAAGCATCAATTGATCTGTTCACTCTTTCAGTTTCAAGGTATTAGACAAACTACGGATTTAAAATGGTATCACCAACTGCACTTTTAGATTTAGTGTCAAACAAAGATAGATCAAAATGTTCATCAAACAGGAGATCTTCAAGATATTGGAATACAACTGGGCATGAATGAGATCTTAAAACTAGTCTTGGACTCAAAGAAATTTCCTACCTGAGTATTCTTGGAATGAGGTTTGGGTTTTCAAACACTAGAGGAGGATCAGGATCAGGATTGGCCTTGGTGTATCGTCTGGAAGCCAGTGTGTTGAATGCTTCACAAAATACAAATGAACATTACAATTTTTTCAGCCTACTGAATTCTAAACCTATCATCCAAAGGTCTAGAATTGTTTTACTAGTATTGGGGTAATAGTTTTTAGTTCTTCCCCAGTACAATCACCACTATGTTAGTGCCTAAATCTACCTCAGGCTGAAGGAAGGTAGGTCTAGGGTAACATCAAACCACGCTTAACCTGGTAGCTAGCCCTACCAGGTCAAGAGAGGACTCTCTCTTTGTCAATCTCAATTAGAATATGGCAACTAGGGCTTGAGATGACTGAAAATAAATGTTGATTTTAGGCTAGGTATATTAGGTCAGAGGACTTGTTTTGATTTTGATGGTTGGTTGCTGGATCAAGTGAAGAAGGCAGCTTTGGGTTTGGGAAATCAACTCATATTTGTAGGAATTTATGTGGGGCGAGGTAGGCAAGTGTTTTGGCACTCTAAATTGGATGTGATGGTAAGTCTAAGACTAGTGAGGAGTTGGAGAGGTCATGCAAGGTTCATGAGTCCTCTTCAAATAGTAGAAAACATTAAAAACTAAATGTATCCTCAAAGCAGAGCACTGAATATCAATGGATTCCACTTATTTATCTTGATTCATTTAGTTATGAAGAAAGAAGTAGATGTTTGCACATATACACATAAAAGAAACTACACAGGAAGAAACAACGCCAAGACACATTACCACATGAATCCCACAAAATGCTGCAAAACCCTGGTTCATTTCCTTGCCAAACTACAAAAGTGATTTACAATAAAGCTCAATGCATCCACAAGAGTCCAACCTTGACAAATGACTAAGAAAATACATGATATAGGCATTAAACCACCTATGCTACCCATCAAGGGTCGATTCCATGAGTCAAGGAGCTGTTTCAACAACATCTAAACTAGGAACTAGAAAATAGGCAGTGGAACAGCGTTCCTCTAAAACTATGGAAATTGATTCATTCAACCTCAAACCACCTCTAACTGATGTATCTTCCTCCTCAAGTCATTTTTCATCATATTTAAATCATATTACATCATTAATTTACCAAGGAGAAAAGAAAAAGTCAAGTGATAGTCAGACTAGTCGAAACTCTGAGTTTTTAGGCAAAACTGGCAAAAATTTCCCTCATGCGCAGCGCCCTAAGCCTGATGCGTAGCACCACTTCAAGGCTGATTTTGGAGGCCTTCCACTTCACCCAATCAGGCCCAAGATAGCTTGTTAGAAATATCCTCCTGTCTAGTTTCTGGAACACTTCAAATTTTCGGATTTGGAGTTGATTTGCCCCTCCAAAAAGTGGCAGAGAGGTCATTGTTTAGGTGTTTTTTGCCCCGTAGGTGACCCAGATTTCTTCCAAATTTTATGAAACTTTCTGGGTTTCATTGTTTTTCCATGGGGAATCCAAAAATGCAAGCCATTTTGCAAAATACTGAGCCAACTCAATGTGTAGCGCCGGTGGCACTGCGCATCAACTGAAAATTCCCGTGTTTTTAATTACAAAATTGTGAAATGACAAAAACTTCTCAAAATTTCTTCAAATTTGGCAAGAGACAAGCTTACTAACTACTTTGTTAAGCTTATGAAGCTTCAGCCAAAATTTTATGTTTATCTTGTTCCTTTTTGGCCCCCAAGGCTCTCTTTAACTTAGCTTTTAGCCTGTTTATCCTTGTCTTGCAAATTTGATTCTGAGCTAAGTAATGATAAGCCATATGGCGCAACATTTTCTTTTCCTTGTTAGCTTTCTCAAGCATCTTCTCAAGGTGAATGTTCACCCTTTCCAACCATGACTCTCGGTCAGCCTCAATTTCTTGCTCAAGGGATGTCATTTTGATTTTTCTTCTCTTTGGCACTTGCCTATTTTCTCTAATTGTTTGCAGCTCCATAATAGCTTTCTTGTCTTCTAGTTTCTTATTTCCCTGCTCAAGATAATTGATGATCCATTTTTCCTTCTCAAGGTTAAGTGATAAGGCTTGGATTTCAGCATCCTTCTCTTTGATAATCATATCCTTGAGTTTTGAGCTTTGAGAGCCCAAATCAGTGTCATCCTCCTCAATCAACACAAAATCCCTATATTTCCCTTCAGTAGGGCCCTCTTCATACATTTGTTGCATTTCTTTGTCTCTGCCCTATACCTATTTAGCTGGAGAAGAAGGCAAAGCCCCTTTCACCCCTGGTGAAGATAGCATTTGCCTATGGTCTGGTGAGGAAAACGAGACCCCTTCCACCCCTGGTAGAGATAGTACTCATTTGGCAGTTGCGAAAAGCATCCTAGTGCCTCTTTCATTAGTAACAAACAAATGAACATGAGCCTCTTCTATTTTAGATTCAGGCTCTTTTTGTAGCCCGGAAGGTTCACCTTCCTCTTTAGGATCTCCAAATATTTGAGGCCCCTTGAAGCATTCATGTGCAATGAAAGTTTCCCATGACACTCCCAACTGAGTGAGTTGATGCAAAACAAAAATTTTGATGACAACAAAATGATAAATATTATTGTGTTGCTGTGGATATGGTTTTCTTTTTGCAATCACAGTTATTCTCTCTATGTTTTTACATATGAAATAAGGAATAATCATCATTCTAACCCTGGTGAAGTGCATAAGCAATCTGATATGGTATGCATAAAGTCTGGAGAACCTACCCTCACATGTGAAGTATTTGATGATAAGCTTCATGAGTGGAACATACCGGTCCTCCAAGAATTTGAAAGGAAACACCCTGCTAAGTTTACCATGGCATTTGGCCTTGATATAAGGTTCATAATGCTGCTTACCGATATTCTTCCTTTTGTTCCACTTTCCCCTACATCTAGCATTCTCGTAGCTTCTGCAATGATAGTTGGTGAAAGAGTGAAATTGACCCCAGCAAGATGTACCACATTATTTTCCATGTTTATGATAAACTGCCTTGCCAACTCATGGTGATATTTGACCCTCTCAACCATTTCACAAAACTCAAAACAAGACTGATATCTGAAACATGTGGTGGCTAGAGGGCAGGAAAGGAGTTCAGTCATGCTAATAGGTTCCTTCTTAATAATTTTTCCACCCTTGTGAGGTCTCTTAGGTTGCACATTTCTTTCCCTTGAATTATCACTAAGTGTTTCTTCTTCATAACTTGATTCACTACTTCTTGCCATGATGCTTGTCTTAGGGATGTGATGTGGTGATGGTAAGGTGCACAATGATAATTGGTGGGGACAAAGAAGATGAATATTAAGAGATTTTACAAATGTAAAGTGGAGTAAGGGAAAGGAGGGACAGATTTAGGAAATTAGGGTTTTGACTTATGAGGGATTTAGGGTTTGATGAAGGGAGTTAGTTTTCTTAGGGGAATGGGAAAGGGAAAATGGAATTAATGGGTAGATTTAGGGCAATGAAATGTGGAAAAAGGGAAAAAGATGTTGGATTTTTAATGCAGTGAGAGTTTTTGCAATGAGATGAAAATATATGAAGGCAAGCTAGGGTTTTATCTCAAGAAGCAAAACTCATGAACAAAACATGAAGAAGACTAATTTCAGCTCAATATTGATGTAAACTTACTTGAAGGAATAAAATGTAGCATTTGGGAGAGTGTTGGATGAATTTGAGTATTTTGGGAACCTCCCTGGCCAATGCACAATGCACTGGGCCCAATGCGCAGCGCCTGCCTAATGCGCAACGCTTGTGTATTTTTACATTGTCTGAAATTGGCTAATGTGCAAAGCTGGTCTGATGCGTAGTGCCAAGCCTCTAATGTGCAACGCTAGGCAAATTTGCTACAAGAACAAGGTTTTCTCCTTCCTTTGCTCAATTTTCCTCCAAATCGTGATTTTGGCTCTTCAAAGATGTTTTGCATGATGAAATGGATGGCTAACATGATTTCACTTTATAAATGGATGCGCTTTAATTTTTCCTCATTACAAACCCACTTTTATAAAGTCTTAGTCACTTTCTTCAAAAACTCTGTTTTCATTTGAAATTTGACTTTTTCTTGACCCTTTAATCGACTGATGCATTTGGTGCTTGTGTTTTTGCAGTGGCTAGAGTTGGCAAGGTGACCAAGCGTAGCTGTTGAAATTATTACATATAGAAACACTTAAATTACATGAAAATTGTACATAAAAATGGAAAAAATCTGTTTTCACCACAGAGTTTTGAGGTAAAAACAATATATTGAGCATATCAATAGTAAATTTATGATTCTATGAACTTATTAATCCTCCTCATGTGCCTGCTGACCTTTTATTCAGTTTTGGATGAACATGATGACAAACCCTAGACATAGTGAGACTAAAACCCTAAAACTAATTTTTGTAAATAAAATGAAACAGGATGACAATAAATGACCTGAAAAGTATAAACAGAGGTCAAAAAGATATATGTCATGAGGGAAAAAACATGAATTGAACCCTACCATCAGTTGATGCACGACCTAATGAAATGCAATTGATCAGATGAGACACCTAATATGCGTGCAAAAGAGCAATTTGGTCACTGATGGAGGTATGAAGATATCGACACTAACACAACACACAAAAAAAAATTCAATGTAAAAACATAAAAATTAGGGAGATTTCATAGCTCAAAAATTAACATGAGAAATACTAGCAAAATATCAACCTTATTCATTAAATATGAATCTGGTATTATATGCCAATGATTAATTTTAGAATTGGAACATATATGTAAATGACTCTTGCTACATGGCATGCTTGGCTAAATACTAAGTTGGTGTTGTGGCCTCAAATATGAATGCAATAGCATGGGACTTGAACTCCTAAATTATGCTACTATAAACTTTATGCACTCATGATATATCTGATTGACCTCTCCTCATGATATCCATATTAAACCATAGTGAGTGGATCTAATTTGATCCCTCCTTTTTGAGTGGATAGGGTATACAATCTCAATATTGAAGCCCACTAGACTAGATCAACTAGGGTGGATTACTTACCACTGAAACGAACCCAATTTCATACGGACTCTCACCTAAATAATCTCCAAAAACTGAACTCAATCAGAAAATAATAATGCAAATATGCATGCCCAAGGAGTGAGCTCTCCTCTCCCTTTACAGTTATGGACTATCAGAATACCATGGGTCATCCAAATATCATGGTTCTTTTCTTCTTTTAATAAAGTGACTTCTGATATTAATTTTCTTTAAAAAATTTAATTAAATCATTCCCCGATATTACATCATTGCTCTTAATCTTTAGCCTATGGGAATGGCTAGGCTACTAAGTTAGTCTTTGTTCCAAATACTTCGAAAAAGTGACATGAGAATATTGGTTGTATAAGAACTTCCTAGTTCTAGAATCCAAAGCTTATTACCTTGTAAACCATCTTTATAACTAATAAATATGCAATTTTTTAGCTTTATTTTCCATCTTATGAATATATTTTTTGGAATATGTATAAAAGCATCACAACCAAAAAATCTGAGATGTTTAAGAGCAGGTCTCATACCAGTCCATGCTCCATGCAGAGTCTTATCAACTAATGTTTATGAGGGTGATATCTTTATTAGGTAACATGTAGTACCCACTACCTCTTCCTAACATTCGTATCTTCTATATTAAACCTGACACCAATGAGCACGCTTCTTGCTTTTTCCATCAATGTCCTATTCATCCTTTATGCAAACCCATTATGATATGATGTGTATGGTGTAGTATTCTTCCTTTATATATTTCAATGCTTACATAATTCCTCAAACTCATCCCCATAGAATTTTTCACTAGTCTATCCTCAACACCTTTATTTTCTTCTCTATTTGGTTCTCTACAAGATCCTTGAATTCTTTAAATTTTCAAAAGACAACATATTTCTTCCAGAGAAAATAAATCCATGCATTCCTTTAAAATCCATCTATATATGATACATAGTACATATATTTTCCCTGTGATGGAATAGGAGGAGGTCCCAACACATCACCATATACTAACTTTAAAATTAAGTTAGCTCTTGTAGCACCTATTGGGAATCTTACTTGATTCTATTTACCGTAAGTTCAAATAAATCAAGATCTATAGTGCAATGAGACATACCTTCAACCATACCTTTATTATGTAATTTTTAAATTTCCTTCTCTATAATGTGCCTAGGCTTTGATGCCACAACATCATCTTTCTACAAATAAAATAGTGGTTTTGAATTCTTCGCCTCTACCGTTTAGGAAAAATGGAGCTATTACACCCATCACTAATAGTGCTTCCCAACATCTTGTACAAAGTTCCAATATAAAATCCCCTCAACAACACCATTTGTTGTTATTTTAATATAGTGAATAGTAAACATTAACTACTAGCAATTTGTACACCAAGAAATCTCATACAAAAATATTCATAATGAATAAAGAAGAAGAGAGAAAACATAAGTAGTTGAGATCAAACAAAATCACCCTTATATTATATATACAAACAACCAACAACATCATCATATTTTTTAGTAAAATTTTTCTTTCCTTTGGAAAATTAGAACAATTATACAAACAAGCTGACTTCGTCAGCTTACTATAAAAGGAGTTGAGAAAATTACATTATATACCAAATCTTGGCTAGATATATCAACTCAATAGAACTAGTCGACTAAGTTGACTAGCCCCTCCAAAATCTCCCCCACCTTACATGATTTCTTCAGCCTGAATAGGGGGATATATAGAATTGTTACATTACAAAAGGAATTTTACAATGATAGAGATGAAATAATAGAGAATATGAAAAACTAGATTAAGTGCTAGCTTATTCACTTGGATTATGGTGGATTTGGATTGGCTTGTGTTGGTTGGTAGACTAATGTTGGAAGATTGATTGCATTAATGTGTTGAACATCATCCTCTTATATAGTGATATCTCCAAGTTCAAAATTTTTATTCCTCATCTTTTTGTTTCTCTAGAAAAGCAATTGGATCCTTCTACATAAATTTCAAGAGCGGCTTACTATGATGGTTGCATAGAAGGGCCACATTCTGAAACAATTGGAGAAAACAATTGCTACTTAAGATGTGGAGGAGGCAGATGAGGTGAGGATGTTGGAGGTGAAATATCCCCAAAGGATATTCAATGTATTAATGGTTTGAGCCTTTTAAGATGCTTGTAATATACACAATTCCTTACTACTTGATTAAGGATATAGGGTATCAAATTTTTTCCTTCTTCATGAGCTTAATAATTAGCTTTGGCACTACTTTGTAACACACCCAACCCCCTAATTCTTCATCATGTTTGTTAGGTATCATGTTTTCTCTAAATAATTTTATCAAATAGTTTATACATATTTTCTAATCACCATCCAAAAATCCACATTTTGTTGGAGTATTTTATTAAGCAGTTTGTGTGCATTGTTTATTTCTCTCAAACCATAATCTTCCACAGTGTATATATTAGAAAATATAGAGGACCAAAATATGAAATTTTTACCACATTTACCTTTATATATTTCCTCTATGTCCTCCAAGTTTCAACCTCTGGATCCCACAAAAGAAATGTAATAGTGAAAATTCTAAAATCACGTGGTTGAAGAAGCATTTAGAAAAAAGCTCAACTTCCTTGGATCGTAAATCTGAAAATATAAAGAAAAAATATATAAAAATTGAACCATATGATCAACACGATTTCACCTCACTATTGTCAAAGTTTTAGTTTCTGGAACCTACTAGAAGAAGTGTTATAGAAAAAATTTCAAGATGACCTGTTTACCCCATAGATCACTTTTTAGGATTCCACCATTAACCTCCATGAAATCACTTATAGGTTGTAGAGGAAATTAAAGAAAATGTGGCATGCAATTAACAAGGAAGGAATGTAATTCACAAGGAAGGAATTTAATTAAAAAAACTATCATGCATTTCCCATGCATCCCAATTCATATAAATCCACAACTAAGTGAAGTCAAATCCATTGCTCCAGACTTAACTATCATAACCAACAAAATGGTCACAAATAAAATAATATAAGAACAACATTAATTCTTTAATATCATTATCTAATTCATGAAAATAATATCAATAACACATAAATAAACATATACATGTAACGAAAAAATACTAGAACTGAAGTAGGGTGAGCCAGGTCCCTCCCTGTCTTTAGTTCAAATATTCTATAATTTTTCTCACAGCTAGCCACCCCCAAGATAGATCTTGATTCCTTAAGGAAAAACTAAACTCAGGGATATAACACACAATTTTCATACCAAATTTAATACAAAAAGTGAAGGCTACTCTCCTTCACATAAGGAAAAAATCAGTCTCTAACACATAGGTTGTCACTCATAACTCTTAATCAGTCATAAGTTCTAAACCTCTCTGGGTTCTGCCACCATTTCTCTTGCCAAATCAATTTTTTGAGTAAGAGAGTATGAGAGAAAATCTAAGGAGAAAATAAAATCCAAGAACCTATTGATGGTTTCTCTTTCTTATTTTTATAATCACACCTTGACCCTTCATATTCCTAATCTTTTACTAGAAGCTTCTTGAAAATATAAACCATCACATCAAGGAAACTAATATTTATTCAAGAAAGACTAGGATTTCTCCCACCCACCCCCACCCCCCCCCCCCGTTGCATCTTTTCCTCTCTAGTCAAGTTTCCCACCCTCCCCAAGGCACGATGATGTATTGGTTTTTCTCTTTTTTCAACTCTAGAATTTTTATTAATAAAATAGAACATTGTATCACTTAATAAATATTAGTACATAATATAAATTCTTGTAACCCAACATTAAAAATATTTAATTACCTAACAAATTTTGGGGAATAAAAAGGTAGTGTCACAATCCTCTCCCTCTTAAAGGAACATTGGCCTCAACATTTTCACCAATTTTGGACCTTTTGTGGCTATAGAAACACAAGCTTAGGTGTTGTCTTTCACCACAACAATAGTCTTCATCCTTTCCTTAGTTACATAAAAAATCTAGTTCTCTTAAATTATTCTCCTTTTATCACTGTGTATGTGATGTTTGATTTGGGTACCTATAGATCTTATATAGCTTCCTCATAAAAGACCAACATTTCATACAACAAAATATTTTACCAATGTACAATATTGTAGACTGAAATCATAAGTTTTAGATGTGAAAACCATTGTTCTAATGCTTATAACCTTATGCACACAATGCATTTGTTGTCTTTCATATCAACGTACTTACTTCCAATAATGTTCCATTTAGTACCTACACCAAACGATCAACATCACATATGTGTTAGAATTCATTTTCTTGCTCAGCTAGTAATATTTCTATAAGAAACTTGGATTTTCCCCCAAAATAAGTTAAATTTTTAGCAAGTATGGGTTTCAACTAGTACTTATTTTTATGGTTATTCCTTGCCACCTTTTCCTCCATAGGTAACAACATCAACTCACTATCTACATTAGGCAAGCTTTATTATATTCACATCCCACTGAGTGTGTGGCAAATGTCTTCTCTTGTCAGTTGCTCAACCTTCGAGGCCTTGGTAACAACCATTCTTGGCTCACGATCTACATGTACCCGGGCTTTCTTGTATGGGATTATTGAACAGATCGCTAGAGTCTTATTTCCAAGTTCTCTTCTTGGATGATCTAACATAAAATCTCATGGAGTCTTATAGTCAAGATTCCCTTTATGACTTGCTTCCATGAGGTAATAAAAATATGTCATGGGGATACAATGTTATGAAAATGGCCTTGTTCCTAGGCTCTTTTCTTCATTATTTTAGTTGTATCACATCATTAAGTTTCTGTGATATATACTAAAAAAATTTGTATCATAAATTTTAATTGCCTATTAAGATATCATGAACATGATACTTTTAGTTATGATGTAGGGCTCTTTTGTAGATGGTGATATTTTTATTTTTCATAGTGGCCTCTAATTCACACCCCATTCCAACACTCTACTTGCAATTTGAACTTTCCATCAGCTAAGCATTGGTAAGTATCCATGCATAAAAAAATTTCATTGCAAATTTTACAACATCCCCTAAAGTGATATTCTAATGATTACACACATAATAATTCTACCACTTTCAATTTGTTTCAGATAGATTGAAATGAAACTATCATTGCTTATATGTTTGCATCAAAATCATTCTAAGCATTTCTTAATGCAATTAAACATTTATTCCAGCAACCCAAAATGTTAAAGCTGAGAGTAACATAACCACTTTATCCACTAAAATACATATCTCTAAATTCATTAGTAATTAGTTCCCAATTTGTTTTCTAGGATGAGAGATTTAGGTCACTCATTTCACTACTCAACAATTCCTTAATAGTATTAGAGGTTATTTCCTTTCATGGAATTCAATCATAAAATTGATTGTTCCATACAAGTATGCATGCACTTAATGTACCAAGAATATGTACAATGAGGATTCATAATATGAGTGTTATGACCCAATCATATAATTCGTGGATGCATCACAAGGATTCTAGTAATCTTTACATGATGAAGGATTCTTTCCTCTATCATAACCTAGTAGGTATTAATGACATACTTTATTTCATATATAAAAAGTTCCATATAATTATCTGTAATGTTTGAAACTTAAACAAACATAAATACGATTCATACACAAAAAATTAAATGGTCAACAAATACTCCATACACATCAAAAATGAGAACCACTCGAGCCATTTTATTCATGGAATTGAGCAAGTACAATAGTGTGAAAAATGCACCTAGGATTTCCTCAAGGGAAAGTTTGATAGAACCTAGGTGTCAAATAATAATCTCAATGCTGGAAAGTAACTGCTCCTCTAATGCTCTATGTTGTCTCCTAGTAACTACAATGTTGGTTGGAAAGGAACTGTAAGAATCCACATCCCCCATGCTCAGAAAATGATGAAACTTCAGCCCCAAGCTCCTTGGCCAAAACCCACAAAAACCTAGAAAGGGTTTGGCCTTAGTCCAACCTCCCAAATTTGACCTCCTCTATGGCCCACACCCTTAAAGTTGTTCTAGAAATATGACCTACAAGGAATGGCCACAAATTACTCTTCTAATCTCTTAAAGGGAAGAAAACACAGCTCTAAATATCTCCTCTAACCTCCATGGCAAAGCTCAGCCTCAAGGAATGATACTCTACGCACCAAGTGAGCTCCCGATAATGCCTCTTCGCTGGCCCAAGTAGTGCGAAAGTCACACTGCAAGGCAAGAATATCAGTCATCTCCTAAAATATCCAAAATGATAACAATCATCCCTAGCCTCCTCTTTGTAAAATATCACACCCAAACTCTAGTGCTAATCACCACAAACAAACTCAACCTCCTCTCCACTGCATCCTCTAGTAATACGCACCACCTGGAAGTGAATGCTATTGATGAAAATCACAATGTGATCCTCCTCCTTAAGAAAATGAAGAAAAACTTACTAGGGTGGCAATCGAAGTCCCCCAAAGAAAGGGTGAGATCTTTTCCTGAAGAACTCATGCTAAACAACTAGCAACTCAGATAAGCATCTCGAGCAACCAAGGAGAAAGCGATATACTCAGAGGATGAATGAGATGATGAGAGTTGCATTCCTTATATAGATTTCATGGAGGAATTTTCCCTCAAATTCATCCTCCATCATCGGTCCTAACTTAACCACCATTGTGTAGAAGTTAACCTCCTCCATGCAAATCTAACTAGGGAGTGCGTAACTCCCTAGTGAGGGTAGCCCCCATGTGTAACTTAACTACAAAAAACATAACTTTTCCTAAGTCTAATATCATAATAAAATAGAATGGGGTCCACTAACTCCAAAATTGGCCCCATAATAAAAAAAATTAATCTTGTTCCAAAATAATTTAGGAAGGGACATGACAGTCGTCTCCTCCCAAAAGTTGCTTGTCCCCAAGCAACTTTAATTCCAGATGCTCAAGAATGTGCTCTCCCTCCCAAGTGGCATTGTCATCCAATAAATTCTTCCAATGCACCAAATACTCTCTGATGATCCTAGTTCTGAGCTTCCTCTCCCTAGTCTCCAAGATGGCCTCTGGCTCTAGGATCAAATTCCCCTCATCATCAAGCGGAGGTAACTCCATGACTGTTGTAACCTGCTGCCCCAACACCCTCTTGAGGCATGACACATGAAAGATGTTATGAATCATGCTCCTTGGTAGTAGCTCCAACTCGTAAGCCACCTCTCAGACCCTCCTAATCACTCTATATGGCACAAATAATCTTGGCTGCAACTTTTCGGCCCCCTTGTGCTTTAGTGTGGACTTTCGTTATGATTGCAATTGAAGATAGACCAAGTCCCCCTCCTCAAAATGCCTCTCTAATAGATTTTGGTCAACATACATCTTATGCTAGTTTTGGGCTATCTGTAAGTATCCTTAAGAGCCTTGAGGATATCATGTCTCTCTAGGATCCAATCCTTGGCCTTTGGGACCCTGCTATCTCCAAAACAAATATTAGCAAAAGACAAAGCGACATAACCATATAAGGCACAGAAAGGAGTCATACCAATGGAAATATGATGGGTGGTGTTTTAACGATACTCTAGCAAGTGAAACCATCAAATCCAAGCCCTCTACTACCTTGTCACATAATTCCTATGATAGCCCTCTAACCACTGGTTCACCCTCTCTTTCTCATCATCGATCTCTTGATGATAACTGGTGCTCGGGGTGAGCTTAGTGCCGACTATTCTGAAAAGTTCCTGCCAAAATCCTCCCATGAATCAGTTATCGTTGTTAATGATTATGGTCTTAGGGAGTCTGTGCATATTAAAGACTTCCCTTAAGAACAAGTATGCGACCTGTGAGGCTGAATATCGTGTCGGTATGGCAAAGAAGTGTGAAAATTTGGTCAGGTGGTCGACCACTACAAAAATATAATCCTTACCTTGCACGAGGGAAGTCCAATGATGAAATCCATAGAGACGCTTTCCCATTTCCTCTTAAGGATGGGAAGAGGCTGCAACAATCTTGTTGGATGGGTCAACCCGCCTTTGTTCCTTTGGCAAGCCTCACCGCCTACACATGCCTCAAAACATCTCCCTTGAGGCCTTTCCAAGTGAATCTCTCTCTCACTGCCATGTACGTCCTCCCAAACCCCTGGTGCCTGGAGAAAGGAGAAGCATGAGCTGCTCAAAGGATGTGCTCTCTCAACTATGATACCAAAACCAAAAATATGTACCCCTTATAATAAATAGCCTCATTAATCACCCTATAGTGCTCATCTTCATAGCTTCCCTCCAAGATCATGCATGCCTGACTATCCTTGGAGTACTCTACCAATAACTGACCTTCTAGTCATGACAGATGCTCATGAGTGAAAGCCCAGATCATCTCCTAGATAGTACATCCACCACTACATTATGCTTCCCCAACACATACTCATTATCAAAACCATAAGCCTGCAGTTTGCTAACCCATCTCTGTTGTCTATCATTGAGACCCTACTGCCCAATGAAATGGCGAAGACTCTTGTGATCCATCTTCAACCAAAATCGATTCCCCACCAAATACTATTTAAATTTTTCCAATGCATGCATTATGGCCAACATCTCCTTGTCATAAATGGAATATGATAGCTCATGAGGTAGTATCTTTTGACTCTCAAAAGCAATGAGGTACCCTCCTTGGGACAAGACTTCCCCGATCCCTGCACCTAATGCATTGCACTCCAATGTGAAAGGTTGAGTAAAATTTGGGAGTGATAATACCGGAAAACAACTCATCACCTCCTTGAGGCAATCAAATGTTGCCTGAGTTCCCTATGTCCATGAAAAGGCACCTTTATTAGTCATATCAGTAAGGGGTGCTACCAACTCTGAGAAGCCCTTCATGAACTTCTGATAATAGATACAAATGCCAAAAAATCCTCTCAATTTTGTGACATCTCGAGGCTCTGGCCAATCCCAAATGGCTTGAATCTTCTCCTCCTGCACCTTGACCCAATTTGACCTATGATGTGTCCCGAGTAAAGAATCTCTGTCAGCCCAAACTCGCACTTGGACATCTTAGCATAGAACTGTTTCTCCTCCAATATACGCAAGATTGTCTCTAAGGGTTGCAGGTTCTCCTCCCATGTCTTGCTATAGATCAAAATTTAATCAAAGAATACAAGTACAAACGTCCTCAGATGGTCTCGAAACACATGTTTCATGCATGACTAGAAAGTAGCCGGTGTATTGGTCAACCCAAAAGGCCTGACTAGGAACTCGAAATGCCCATAATGACACCTAAAGGTTGTCTTCGGAATGTCCTGATCTCTCACCTAGATCTGGTGATAACCTGACCATGAATCTATCTTAGAGAAGTACTTGGCTCCTCTAAGCTCATCCATCAACTCATCAATGTGCAAAATGGGGTACCTATTCTTCAACGTCTTCTTGTTGAGGGCCATGTAGTAAAGAGTCTTGTCCTTCTTCTTCACCAACACAACCGAAGAAGCAAACAGACTAAAAATTGATCTGATGTAACCCAACGCCAATAAATCCCAGAGAGATCTCTCGATATTGACCTTATAGGCCTTAGGATGCCTATAGGGTGTAGCGATAATTTCCTGCACACCAAGCTCCAACTCTATAGTGTGCTCAAATTCCCTGTCGGGTGGTTGCCTCGGTGGTATATCTCCAAAGACTATTGGATATATATCTAGTGCTGCCTGCATGTTTGGATGTGGTGGTATAGTCTTCCCCTAGCCTCTGAAATCCTCAGCTCTACTACCCATGCTATGTCTACTCGCCTCAAATTGGCCTCCATTTGGTGGGCCAAAACTATCTGAGGGGGGTATGAATGCATGCCCCTAAGAACCACTGACTTGCCATCCAGTCCAACAAACTCCATCACTAGCAATTTCCAACCTGTGGTAACTCGACCAAGGGAATACAACCATTGGAAACCTAGAACCACATTGAACTCTAGTACATCCACCATGAAAGAGTGATATGTCATCGAATAGTTCCCCATAGTCATTGTCAGAGCGGGAACATATTGAGTGCAATGCATGGTCCTTTCTCCCAGTATTAGGACTAAAAACCCTCGAACTCTCTAGTGGTAATTCCCCTCCTTTGGACCATATGGGCACCAATAAAATTGTGGGTGGCCTCACTGTCCACCACAACTGAGACACGTTTCCCTTGCATCATACCTCTCATCCTCATAGTAAAAAAATTTGGGAATTACACACAAAGAAGCTAGGACTCCCCCAGCTAGTGCGAAAGATGCTCCTCCCTGAGGTGGTGGTGGTGGTGGTCCTCTCCCTATTGGGTCCTCATTGTCTCTACCACCAAACTCCAACTCCCCATCATCTTCCTGGTCATTGTCTAAGAAGACCTTAATGTAATGGGCCTTTCCTATTGTGCACTGATGACCATGTGCCCAAGGCTCTTGGCATGTGAAACACATCTTCCTCCTCCTAAGGTCTCTCCTGGTCTCATCATCCAAATGACCACACCCTTGAGCTGCTCTCTACATTTTGGGTCCTCTAGTGTCACTTCCCTTTTGATGATAGGGAGTGCATGAAGGAAATGGAGCTCCAACCTTGGGAATTGCCCCTTGCAAATCTTGAGTGCAAGATACTACCTCTAGAAGAGTAGATGGTTTGTGAGACTTTACTAGTCCATGCAATGGCTCTGTCAACCCCTTTACAAATGTATATACTCTCCTCGCATATGAAAAATTACGTACCATGACTAAGACAATCAAAAACTTTGAGATATAATGCTTTAGATTCCCTCTATGTCGGAGTTGGGTCAACTCCCTCAAGTGAGCCTCTGGATCCTTCTGATCAAAGTGATCCACTACTCTTTGTGTGAATTCCTCATAGGAGGTCACGCTGGCATGCCCCAGAGTGGACAAATCATGAAACCACTAATTGTGTGCCCCCCTCGAGGTGTAATGTGGCCATCTTGAGGGCCTCTAGCTCTGTCATCCAATTCAGCTGGAAATATGTGTCCAACTTCTCTACCCAATCACATGTTGTGCACTTGGAAGTGCCATCATAGGTAGGGAAATACATTTTCCAAACAGAACGATGTAGCTCATAGTTCTGTGTACCGTAACCTTTCCCCTTCTCATTTTGCTTGAGCTTGCAAATGTCTCTAAAGGTCATAGCCTCTTTGAAGTCTTCCCCCATGGATTTCCACTCCCGTAAATGCTCCCCAATCAACGATGGATCCTCTCCTCCACTAGTCTCTCCCTGTGCAAAAGGTATAAAAGAGGGTAAAGTAGCTCGAGTTGGCTCACTCGAGGATGGATGCTATGTAATAGGTGAAAGGTGATCGAATTGTTGAGAGGCCCCTAAAGTCTCTCCAATCACGAACTCTCGGTGAGTGCTTAGCTCCCGGTTCTACATCTTGATATCGTCTAGCTTCTCCTTCTGCCCCTTTACCAAATCACTCAAAGGCTTCAAGAAGCTATCGAAGGCTATTTCTTCCTTACTCTTAGGCTCACCCATATCTTTTGCTACCAAAATCTTCCCACGATCCTCTGTGTCTAGAGTAATATCCAACTCCCTTTCCCTACTCTAGTACCTTTGTATTCTGTAAGTAATATTTTGTCCGTCCTCCTCACTCATAGAAACGTTTTCCCATGGCTGAGCCAAAATCTAAGCTCTGATACCACTTTAATGTTCCAAACTTCAATAAACAATGATATACAAAAACAAATATGATTCATATATAGAAAAAATAAATGATCAGTAAATACTCATTACACATTAGAAATGAGAACCAACTGAGCCATTTTATTCATGGAATGGAGCAAGTAAAATAGTGTGAAAATGCACTTAGGCTTGCCTCAAGGGGAATCTTGACAAAACCCAGGTGTCAAACAATAATCTCAATGCTGGAAAGCAACTGCTCCTCTAATGCTCTGCGCTATCTCCTAGTAACTACACTGTTGGCTGGAAAGTAACTGCTCTTCTAATGCTCTACGCTGTCTCCTAGTAACTACACCGCTGACTGGAAAGGAACTACAAGAAACTTCATCCATGGTGCTCAGAAAATGGTGAAACTTCATCCTTGAGATCCTTGGACAAAACCCACAAAAACCCAGAAAGGGTTTATCCTGAGTCCAACCTCCCAAATTTGATCTCCTCTATGGCCCAGGCCCTCCAAACTGCTCCAGAAATATGGCCTGCAAAGAATTGACAAAAATTCCTCCTCTAAGCTCTGAAAGGGGAAGAACACACCACTCCAAATATCTCCTCTAACCTCCATGGCAAATCTCAACCTCAAGGACTGATACTCTACCCACTAAGTGAGCTCCCAATACTACCTCTGCACTGGCCCAGGTAGTGTGAAAGTCATACTACAAAGTAAGAAGCTCAATCATCTCCCTAACTCTCCTAAAGGTTTACAATCCTCCCTAGCCTCCTCTCTGGAAAATCTCACACCCAAACTCAACTACTAAGCATGACCAAAAAACTTGGCCTCCTCTCCACTACGTCCTCCAGTAATATGCACCACCTGGAAGTGAATCCTACTGCTGGAAATCACAATGTGACCCTCCTCGTGAAGAAAATGAAGAAAACCTTCCTAGGTTGGCACTTGAAGTCCCCAAAGAATGGGTGAGATATTCGCTTGGCGAACTCGTGCTAAATAGCGAGTGACTCCGCTAAGCAGTTCGAGCAACTAAAGAGAAATCGATATACTCATATGATGAATGAGATGAGGAGAGTTGCCTTCCTTGTATATATTTCATGGAGAAATTTTCCGTAAAATTCATCCTCCATCATGGGCCCTCACTTAACCACCATCATGAAAAAGTTAACCTCCTCCATGAAAATCGAACTAGGGAGTGTGTATTTCCCTAGTGAGGGTGGCCCCCATGTGTAACTTAACTACAGAACAAACAAATTTTCCTAAGTCTAATCTCGTAATAAAATCGAATGGGGTCCACTAACTCTAAAATTTGTCCCATAAAACAAAAATGAATCTTGTTCCAAAATAATTTAGGAAGGGACATGACATTCTCACGTTGAACAAGAAAAGCCATTCCTTCAACAACATGTTCCTTATAGACAAACTCAACATTATATGATGGAATCATTTGCCTTAAGCTTAGAAAATATTGGTCCAATACTCATGGAATCATGAACACAATGTAGTCCCTACGTTTACTTCATACCTCACACATTTTCATGCAATCCCTCAATGCATTACCAAACATATTTTATCTCATGAGTGTGTCATTCATTCATTTAATTTCTATTCAACATGGCAAATGAATGCATGCACATATTACTAAGATCTTACTAAATCTTTATGTGCTAACAATTTTCTACCTTAACTATACGCCTTCTTGGCATCCATGAAGTACATGAATTAAATTGAATAAACAAAAGATATCAAATTCATCTAAAAAGAATTATTACCCAATTCCTTTACATTTTAGGCTTTAAAACTTGTTGTTTTCCCTACTAACTTGGCTACTATCAACATGCATTCTCAGCTAAAATATTTTCAAGGAGTCCAACTGGATCCATCTATGATTTTTGTGACTTGCATATACTATTAACATCTTCATCATTCATAATTGTGGCCGCTCAATACTGATATTATCCTATTTTACCCACATTGATTTAGTTGTTCATGTCTTCTACTTGTTGACCTTAATGCTTAACTTGTACCCTTGATTTTGACCTTTCTACACCACTATCTCTAGTTTCCACATACATCCTAAGTCGATTCTTTTATTCATGGTGTATAACCAGAGTTGTTGGGTGCAATTTTTCCTCTTGCAATTAGTGCCAGTCTTGATCCTTTTATATTTTGTCATTTCCAAGGAGGTCAACTCAATTGATTTGTCTATGATTTGACTAGGGGAAAATTATTGTATAATTTTCCTAACTTCTCTTGCCCTGAGTGTCTAGATAAATCATCCTAGTAGAATAAAATGAATATATATTCTAGTCATGTCAATGGGAAAGCTAAATATAGAGATTCTAATATAGTGTGAGAGCTTTGCTAATTTGTGAGGCTATCCTTGATAGATGTGCAAACTAGGCTGCAATCTAGAGAGGAGAAATTTTTGTTGAAGTATACTATTATATTTGTATCCATTTGATTCATTAATGAACGTATACGATTTCCCTTCTCTACAAGTTATGTTTATCATGTTAGTGTCTATAGTTTTTTGATGCTAGTCTACCTTCCGTAGAAGGAAAACTTGTCTTATTTGGTTGTGCTTGTGTGTAGGAGTTTTGG